>CAUYRT010006421.1:0-42335 GCA_963574885.1 Lepilemur ruficaudatus | reverse complement strand
TTGGGAGGCTGAGGCAGAAGGATTGCTTGAGCCCAGGAGTCTGAGGTTGCTGTGAGCTACCGTAGTGCTCACAGTAGTGAACTGATGCTACGGCACTCTAGCCTGGGCAACAGAGTGAGATTCTGTCTCAAAAAACAAACAACAACAAAAAAAAAACACAACAGTGCTACAGTCTTAAAGTGTGTCTCACAAGCAGAATATCGGAATCTAATTAGGTTATTTTCCCAGATCAATTCAATAGTTCTTTTTTTTTCCATTTGGCCCTTGGCTAGAATTAGCCATTTATGCTTATGTTGGATGCTTCTTATGATTATCTCTTTGGAAATTAGAGAAGAAGGAGAGAAAACTGGAAGGAAAATCCAGTTCTACCTGAATATTTCTTCTATCTCTTTTGGAGACACTGTGCAGATAAATGTGTGTGAAGAAACGTGTGTCGTTGTAGGAGGTGACTAGGAGGAAACCTAAGTGCCTCAGTTCCCCGGAGCTGCTGTAACACAGTACAGACAGTCCCCGACGTATGATGATCCCACTTATTATTTTTCAACTTTATGATGATGCAAAAGCAATGCACATTCAATACACACATCCTGATAAATCCATCGTAAGTTGAAAATATTGTGATGCAACCCTGCCGTAAGTTGAGGAGCATCTTTACCACAAACTGCATGGCTCAGACAACAGAAATGTATTGATTCATGGTCCTGGAGCAGAAGTCAAAGAGCAGGGTGTTGGCAGATTTGGTTCCTTCTGAAGCCTATGAGGGAAAATCTGTTATGGAACAGATTTCTCTCTCCTAGCGTCTGGGGATTTTCTGTCAATCTTTGGCATTCTTTGGCTTTAGATGCATCACCCCAATTTCTGTCTTCATGTTTACATGGCATTCTTCTTGTGTGTGTATCTTCCTCTGTGTCCAAATTTCCCCCTCTTATAAACACACAGTCCTAGGGTAGATTAGAGCCCACCCTAATGACTTCACCTTAACTCGATCATTTGCAAAGACCCTATTTCCAAATAAGGCTATACACAGGTACTGGTGGTTAGAACATCAACATCTTTTAGGGGGAAACCCACAACACTAGGATTGGCTGGAGCTGGAAATGGCCTCTTTCTGCATTCAGACTTGAACGTGGAGGAGGTTTCAGGCTGGTTAGTTATATAGATTGCAGCATGAATGTTTTTTGTTGCTGAGCATTCCCATCATTCTCCCAACGTTCACTGTGCTCTTTTCTACATGCCTTACGTTGCATTGTTTTCTTATATAAATTTCTTAAAATTAGTTTGTTGCAATCAGTGTAATTTCCTCCAGGAGAACAACTACATATGGGACTTGGAAAAGATCAACAAAATAAAATGTTCAATTTCAAGAATAAGAAGTTGATCCTTATTGCTCTCAAGGCATGGGGGGAAAAAAGAAAGAAAAAATACATACAAAAAAAAGAAATTGATCCAAATCTTACAGTACTTACATGAGCTGCTTTTGAGTCCTCACTGGCTGTTTTTCCAGGATCCTTTCACTCAGTTTTCCTACTCCTACCAAGCACACATCCACACACTGTTGAAAAACACACGCGCAGGCACATGCAGAAACACACAGGATACACACAGAGAAAGTGTAGTATCCAAAAAAGAAGTTCCTACATTGGTTCCAGATAAGACTACCTGGGCATTGGCTTTAATTCCTCTTATATGACAGTAACCCCCTGCATGTTCCAATTGTTTTTAATTAAAAAAAAATTCTTTCGGCCAGGCACGGTGGCTCACGTCTATAATCCTAGCACTCTGAGAGGCCGAGGTGGGTGGATTGCTCAAGATCAGGAGTTCGAAACCAGCCTGAGCAAGAGTGAGACCCCGTCTTTACTATAAATAGAAAGAAATTAATTGGCCAACTAAAAATATATAGAAAAAATTAGCCGAGCATGGTGGCACATGCCTGTCGTCCCAGCTACTTGGGAGGCTGAGGCAGAAGAATTGCTTGAGCCCAGAAGTTTGAGGTTGCTGTGAGCTAGGCTGATGCCACGGCACTCTAGCCTGGGCAACAGAGTGAGACTCTGTCTCACAAAAAAAAAAAAAAAAAAAAAAAATTCTTATTACTTCCCACTGGCAGCTGACTATTTATTAAATACACAACCAGCTGTACGTCTGTAGTAAAGCAAGAAGATAAATTGCTACTGGTTTCTCTCAGAGAAAATCTACTTTATCTCAAAGCGCTGACTTGCCAGGTGGAGTTGAGTAAACCGTGAGGTTGCAACACAGTTGAGGCACAAAGTTCACCACCAACGTAAAACAGCCAACCCAGTTCTGCTTTTTAATGTCTTCTAAACTGACGGAACTGAGCAATATAAATAAGGGTGAAGCAACAGACGGAGGGGAAGGAGAGCCATATTATATTAACAACTAATGAGTGAACGGCTATTTTATCATCTTTATGGGCGGAATACAATTTTATTTATTTGCCCCCAAAGTTTAGGGGGAAATAAAGGCCAAGAAGAGAAAAGCTATGTGGAAATTATTAGAGAAAAATTGTTTATTTCCTGCTAGGTCAAGAGCTTACAGCGTTAGAAAGACCTTTTTGAGAGCAACTAATTTACACTCCTTGTCTTAGTTAAGGATGCTGAAATGTGGGTGAATTAAATGGTGTGATGCAGGATGGTTGAATGCAAAGTTTAAAGGCTTCGGGTTCAAGTCTCTAACTTTGTCAAATGGAGATAAAAATACGTAGTTTATAGCTTCTCATGAGGATTAAAGGAGAGAGCACAGAGTTCCTAACTTGTCCCTTTGGGAGTTTCCTTCCCTCCTTTGACCAGGGTTACTCAGCCAATTAGTCACAGAGAAGGGACGATATATCATTCATAGTTCAGTGTCTCATCTCTGCCCACTGTTATCTTGGTGTACGTAGGATTCCTGAAATCCCCAAATGAATGGACTCTACGGTTAAACTAAAAACATCTTTTCAGTTCGCTGTTTCCAACGGCTCCACCAACAACTTTTACCAGAGCTGCTAATGATTAACCAAAGGGAGTGACTGGATGGAAAGTTTTTCAGGCCTCTCTAGAGCGCACCTTGCCAGGAATGGCATGCAAGGCCGCCAGAACAAGGAAGAGAGGGGCAAGCCAGCAGCCTGCAAAACACACATGGGCAATCGAACGCCTTGGCTCCTGGACAGACAGAGCTCAGAGACACCCAAGCGCTTTTCTTATTTGTGTGTTTACAGATCCAGGATCTTGTCAGGATCCAAATTCAGAGTGGTGGACCAGTGCTCTGGGTTTTTTTCGTAATGGCATTTACTTACTAAATGTGTTAGTGACTTTCTGCAGCCTTACCTGAATCACAATCTTCATTTTAACACGATAACCTCGCTGGGGGCATCTCCCATGGTGGATTTTGGAAGAGAATGGAGAGAAAGGGAGCGGCGAGTCATGGTGTTGGAGCATAAAGCACTTCCTTGTTGATGCTCTGGAGCTTGGCATCTCTTCGCAAAGGTCGAAGATCAAAGAATGATTAAATTAGATATGAAAATACAAGGAAAAACTCCTAACTTTATCTAAAACACTAGTGAAGAAATTATTTGCTAAGTGCTAGTTGTGGGCGGCTAGGGACAGCTGCTTTTGTGGCCTTTTCACTGTTCATTTCCATGGGTGAGTCTGGATCAGATAGAGTTGCTGTGCCATTGGAAGCTGTTCCTTTCCAGGACGGATCAGAATCCTGACCCATGATGTCAAAAAAGGCTGGGTAATTTTTCTCACCCAGTTTCAGAATGAGAGGTTAAAATGCACTAGGGCAATGTGAGCTGTTAGTTCCCAAGTCATCAAATGTTCAGAGGCTCTCATGGCCACCAACAAGTTGCCAGGACCTAGAACGGCACAGGAGATGTGCAGTGATTCCTGGTTGAACACATGAGTGACGGAATAGCCTGATTCTGGTGACAGTTACCCTTGACTTCGATGACTTTCTCTAAGCTTGGATAGTTGAGTGGATACAGCTCTCTTTATAGTACCCTGTTCAATTCTGTCTTCTACATCCAGACACCGAGGAAAACAAACCAAGATTCCTAAAGAAGCAAATAACATGACTGATTTCATTTTAGTTTTTCAAATGTTCTGCTCTTAAGATATGGGGGAGTAGGTTGGATTCTCCTCTTTTTAAAAGTAAGGATATTATGGATAATATCTCTGTTGTAGGGTCGTTGCAAGTATTAATGAGTTGGAACGTGTTTCAAACGGTGCCTGCCAACAGCAAGGGCTCAATAAATATTAGATATTTTTATTAATATTAATGTTGTCATGGTTTGAACTTGGTTTTTGAATAGCTTTTCAATCTTTTTGTAATTTTTCACATACACAAGTGCATATATAGTTTTGCATAAATGCTTACATGTTATCTCACACACATATTCATCGATTATTTAGAAAAGTCTTTTTTAATTTTTCACTTAGCTTCTACTTCCCTCTCTTTCCTCCTTTGCACCCGTCTCTACCAATCCCTGCCACGTACCTCTTATTAGTGATCTCATATGTACTTCTCCCCTTTCCTCCTTCCTCTTCCATGTATAGCCATATACATGCATTTTACACTTGCACACATATATGGAGGAGGTTTGGTTATTGTTTGTTTTAAGAGTATTGAATAATGTATACTTTCTGTGTCTCTGGTTTTTTCCTACTTAAGGTGTAACTGTATAGAAATCTCTTGTAAGTGGCTATTTAGCTCTAATGAGTCTAACTCTTCGGAATAGCTGCATAATAATCCCCTGTGTGGATAAGCTGTTACCTATTCAGACGTTCTTCATTGATTGGCATTTACTCTGATCCCTGTCCCCTCTCCTTTTCTTGTTATTGTAAACACTCTGACATTAGATGTCCTTTTAAACACACTCTGTGTACTGCTGATCGGTAAGAGGTGCCAAGGAGAGAGAGTGCAGGATTGAATGGCACACCTCTTTAATTTTTTATATATTCTGCTAAATGCTTTCAAAACCAGTTTTGACAGTTAAATTTTTCTCAGCAATGTATGAGCACCACCAATTGAGGTTATTGATCATTTCAATTTTTGCCAGTCTGATAGATTTAAAAATATACATCATTGTTACTTTAATTTACATTTCCCTGACTATGGTTGAACGTGAGCATCTTTTCATTGGCTTGTTGGCCTCATTTGGGTTTGCTCCTCTGTAAATTTCTTGTTCTAATTTTTTCTCATTTTTCCATTAATTTGTTGTCTTTGTTTTTGTCAATTTATAAAAAACCAAAAAAAACTAAATAAAAACTCTGCTGTCATCTATGCTACAAATATTTCCAAGCTTATCATTTGTCTACTGACCTTGTTATGGAATCTGTCTTTTGTCAAAAAAATGCTTATATCCTCAAATATTTCTACCTTTTCATTTATAGTTTCTGAATTTGGTCAAGAAAGTCTCCTTTCACCTGTAGATTGTACATATGTAAAAATATAATATGCTAGATTTTCTTGCAAGTATTTAATTTTTACACTTGTCTTTAATCCAAAAGGTATTTACTTCTGTAAATGGTACAACATTGGGGTTCAATTTTTTAATCAAGTTGAATAGCTGTCTGTGTCATAACCAGTTAAATACATGTATGAATGTGTATGTGTATATATTTACATATATGTACATGTATATATCCATATGTACATGCATATATCCATATATTTATGGATATGTACAGTATATCTATATATGTGTATCCTTAATCTTCATATATGTTTATCTTCAGTATATATATATAAATAGATATCCATATATATGCATCTCCACATACATATATGTATGTGTGTATATGCATGCACATATATATATATGCATACATGAATGTGTATATACAATTACTGACTTCTACTACTACCTATTGGCTTCATTAGCCATTTGATTCAGGAGTCAAAGAGAGGTTTGAATTGTTGTGGAGAGAAAAAATAATCATGTGCAATTATAGATTTCAAATCAACTATAGATTCCAAATCCTCCTTTTCAAACATTTTGATCTTATGACACCATAAACTACACTCTCTTCTCAAAATGAGCCACAATCTTTCCAAGTGCATGTATCTTTTGTACTATTTACCATTATTAGCCCGTAGAGAAGTTTCTTTGTGTTCAGTTACACTCTAAAGGTTCCATGCATCTCCTGATCATGTACTTTCTATAGTATTAAGTAGCTAGAGAAAGCAGCAGGGTACCATGTTGGTTATCTGAGAGGAAAGAGTTAATATATTCATCATTTTTCCCTTCTAATTTCTTTTGCTCAAATATCCTGTTTTGGTATCTTGGTAACTGAGACTCAATTTTACTTATATCTACACCAAAATTTGAATGTCATTTGTGGGGATTTGCCAGCAATTACGCCAGCAAAATGACAGAGTTACATCTATGCATAGCAGAAAAGCACAACTGACATATTTAGAAACATCTCCTATGAGTCCCAGTCTAATTCAACTTGACTTCTATTTAAAGTCATGGAAAAATAAACATCAAGATACCAAAATTTAATTATTTAATCTGAAATGTGACATACCATAATGATTCTCCTTCATCTTAGGACAACATGTCTCATACTTGTGACTAAAGGGCAGCAATTATGGGTTTTCCCTTTGGTGACCTTTACAAAAAGTCTATGGCAAAACTCTAACACAAATCGTACTACCTCACCCTCACTGATCTAAAAGAAGTATCGGGGAAGTGTCACTTCTACAAATCAAGTCCTAACTCAGTGCCAAAAAATTTTAAGGAACCAAATTCTATATGCAGACTGTCTAGCCCAAGACAACTTTATAGTGCCCAGGAACTATAAAGTTTTTGGGGGTGGGGAGGGAGAGGTGCTGTTCACTGTGAAATTTCATTACATGAAGAGTATCCATTTTCTCTTTCTTTTCTGTACTTAAGAAAGTAGTTTTGCTTTTTTCATCACATCAACTTATAGAATCATGAGATATTAGAATTATAAGAGACATAAGGCAGCCAACAAAGAAATTGGTTACTTTAAATTCCTGCTAAATGCTTCCTTTTTTTTTTTTTTAAGTTGCCAGTTGGTTAAGGGATGGCAAAATTCTGTAAATGCCTGATCTCTGTTTCATGTGCTTCTTTTGTCTTCCTCTGAACTTTGTTTAAATGTCTCTGCCAGGAGGAGTTTCCAGGGGTGGGGTTTTGTGCTTGAACAGTGCGAGAACCCATTGGCACCCCACATTTTTGAGGGAGGTGGTCTCGGCAGGGGATTTTTTTGCTCATGGATGGAGGGTGCATGAGTGCATTTTTGTTTGCTGGGCACAGCTGGTAGTTCCCTAATGACTGCTGTTTGTTTTGAAGTCACGTGGCAAAGGGGGTTTCTGCCAATGTTTACTCATTACACATTCAAATATGACACCCCGACGCCCATTCACAGGAGAACTTCAGGGTTGCTATCCAATTCTCTTGCCAGAAACAGAAACTAAACCCAGAGCGAAGTTGCTTTCTTTGCTAATGCAGAGGATTTAGTCCTCAACAGTCTATAATTTAGATTTGTTCCTTTTTAAATATTGAATTTATTTAATTATTTAATTTCTACATGAAGATGACTACTTGACTGATTATACCTAGGTTATTTCTTAATCAGTACCACATTTGTTAGAGGATAACTTCATGGTGCAAGAAAAGGAGGCTGACAAGCACTTTATACATTACTATGCTGATATAAACGGAAACATTTTTACTCCCATTTGGAGCCCCTCCCTGTGGAAGGATAATACACTCCCGCCATATTGCATGTGGACAAGGCCAGGTGACTTTCTCTGGCCAATGAACTGAGGGTGAAAACCTGCCATCAGAAGCTGTAAAAGCCAGTGTAGGGTCCATCGGTTGCACCTTTCACTCTGCCACATGACTGGCGATGTTTCAGACAGAGGCTGCACTGTTAGCTGGATCCTGCAGTAAACCCAAAGTAGGTCAAAGCCACAGCAGACATGCAATGAGCAAGATATCAAGCTTTATCACTGTGAGCGGCTGAGATCTAAAAGCCATGTGTTACAGCAATATAACTGAGCTCAACCTGACCAACGAAGACTGTATATTAGAAAATGCTGAAAGAACCTAAGTTCAAATCCTGGTTCTGCCATTAGGTAGTGACATGAACTTGGACATTTGGAAACTGCCAATGACCTTTACAACTTGAACCACAGTTTCCTCTTGTGAGACATTAGTATAATAACCATCACCTTCCTGATCTCACAGGATGGTATGGGGCTAAAATGACTTCATTTATGTCACAGTACACTGAAAAGGACCATGCCCTATAAAGGTAAGGTACTGTAATTACAATTGGAGTTTTCCTCTTTTAGTGAGTTGCATGCACTGATCTTTGCCTCTTTTCAACTTAAATGTTCTGGGAGGAGGGGATGGGTATACTCACACCTAATGGGTGTGGTGCACACTGTCTGGGGGATGGACACGCTTGTAGCTCTGACTTGGGTGGGGCAAAGATAATATATGTAACCTAAATATTTGTACCTCATAATATTCTGAAATAAAAAAATGTTCTAAAGTACATCCTCGTTACAAAGTTTTATGAGCAGTCAAGCACATTTACTCACACTTGCCTGAGGATGCCACTTCTGACTAGGGAGGACCTTTTTTTTTTAAGCATCCAGCTTTGAGAAGGACCCACATGGAGTGGTGCTGAGACATGTGGACACCCCTGGCCAGGCCAATCAGCCCAATTATCTTTTCTGAGCCATGAGCATGTCACGTTCCGGCCAAACTGCTTTCACGTTCTGAAGAACATTATACATGACAGGGAATACTGTTATTTATTTTACTAGGAAGAATTATACTGTGGAAAGGGCATTAGCTTTAGAATCAGACAGACCTGGCACATAGTAGTCACTCAATAAATATTTGTTGAATAGATGAGTGAATCAGCTCAAATCTCACCAACGATTTCTAGCTGTGTGATCCTGTGCAAGATATTTTACCTCTCTGAGCTTCAGATACTTCACTTGTAACTTACCAAATCTTAACATCATACTCTCTACTTCAAAGGGCTTTTTTTTTTAAGGATTAATGAAATGGTAGATGTACAAGGTTGATCAAAATGCTTAGTAAAGATTGAATAAATGTGAACCTTTAGTTTATTAGCCATGGTTTGTCTTGGAGTGGGTGACCAGCTTATAGGAAAAAAAGGTGGGCTTTTGGGCTTGTTTGCAGGCCTTCATTCATGAAGCAGGTCTCTAGATTCCTTCTGAAAAAAATCAATAGCATTTTGACAAGATCATACTTTCTTTACCACGGAAGCAATACTATATGAGTGCACCTGAGGAAAGCATTTCAAATGCTTTTGTTACACAAAAGATTCAAGGACTCCGCCTTGGAAAAAGCTTCCCTAACAAAAGGAACCACACAGCCTCCCATTTCCTGGTTTCTAGATTGTTTTTCCATCTCCTCTTAACCACACTGCCTTTATCTCTCTGTGTCTGCGCCTGTGTCTGCCTCTTTAATATACTTGCAGGTGCTCGAAAGACCTTTCTGCAGGTGTTTCTTAGAGAATCAAACTTAGGAATTTATATGAGCAACAGAAAGGTAGATGGCACCTTTTTA
This sequence comes from Lepilemur ruficaudatus, assembly GCA_963574885.1. Taxonomy (NCBI): domain Eukaryota; kingdom Metazoa; phylum Chordata; class Mammalia; order Primates; family Lepilemuridae; genus Lepilemur; species Lepilemur ruficaudatus. The sequence goes on along the minus strand of CAUYRT010006421.1, from coordinate 32,758 downwards.
AATGATCCGCATCAACAAAGGGAGAAGACAAGGAGCACTGGCCAGATAATGCCTGTTATGTACCTGGTGCTTTTCCAGATATTTATCATTTCATTTAATCTTCGCAGCAACCGTGTGAGATAAGTGACTTTATTTATTTATTTTTGCAGTGGTGATTTTAAAATGAGGATAATAAGGTACAAAGAAGTGTAGGGATTTTCCCAAGGTCACATACCCGATAGGTGGTACAGCTGAGAATTGAATGCAGGTCTGTTTAATTCCAAAACCATGTTCTTTGCCTGACGTTTCCCGTCCTCAGTGTTTACTGACTGTTCGCTACCTCACTGCATGATGCAACAAAGGAGTCTGGCAGCTTGCTGTGTTGTGGGGAGAGCCTCCGGAGCCGGGGGACCTGGGTTCTCGCTCTGATAATGTCATTTACTAATTATGTGGCCTTGGGCAGGTTACTTATCATCTCTGAGCCTCAAGTACTTCATTAGTAAAAAGAGAAAAATCACCTCTTTCAGGCAATGTCATTGTGAGAACTAAAGACAACGTATGTAGAGTGGCTGGCATGGGAGAGACATTGAATTAATGGAAGTTACTGATATTGTTATCATTGTTATCCTCAATAAATTAATCCATGGGTAGGATGATGAACTCTACAGAGCTGTACTTGCTAAGTGTTCAATGGGTGAAATAAATATCATGCCTATTTGAAAGGAGGTATGAGGAGGAGATTATTTCTTGCTAGAGAAATAGAGCAGCTGGGACAAGACTGAAGCCCAGTCACTAGACTGTAATGTCCACTAGGGTAGGGACTGGGCCTGTGTTTCCTTTTCTTAGCATTGTCTTTCTAGGACCTAGGACAATGAGTAGCAGGCACAAAGTTGGTGTTTAATGAAAGTGTGATGATTGAATGAACGAAAGTTTGTCCTTAAAGGATGGATTTTGAAAGGGCATAAAGAAGACCAGAGGGAATACAAAATGTGATTTAATAAGGTAGAGTGGTCAGAACACATAGCCTTTATAAGAGACAGAAAGTCACATAGTATGGCTGGAGGAAAGATGTGGTTGGATAAGCAAATTGGGAGACCACAGAAAAGGGGAGGTTTTCAAACACAGCACAGCAGTCAGTGGTATCTAACGCTGCCGAGAGTGCAAAGAAAGGCTAATTCAGCGATCAGGTGATGAAAAGGCCAGTGGCTGTCCTCCTTATAAGACAATTACAGTACTAACTCATCTGGTTGCTGTGGGGATTAAATGAAATATTACATGTACAGAGCTTGGCACAGTGCCTGACACGTAGTAGGCACTTAGCAAATTAATTATGACTAATATCAAATTATTATTTATCACTTTGTGACATTTTGGTGCATGAGGATAACAGAAGCCACATTGTGGATGTAGGAGCAGCAAACTAGAGAGACAGTGGATGTCAATATCCATGGAGAACCTGTGGGTAGATAACACTGTCCAGGCCCCCTGGGGAGACAGAAATGTAACTTCCTCCTGCTGTTTCTCTTAACCCCGGGATGTCCTTCAAGGACCTTATTGCCAGGTATAGAGTTAAGGCCTGTATAATGGGTACAATATTAAGAGCCAGTTCTGTAAATTGATCCTGGGCACTCTTTCCAATGACATCCTCCTACCCAGTCAGTTTCTCTCCTGCACCCAGATGCCATTCTCAGGGTAAACACAGGCATAGAGGTATCTAGGGCCTAGCCTTCATCCAAATGTGACTGAGTTACCTAAAATGACTGTTTAAATTACGTGATCAATCTGAGATTACAAGATCAGACTAAAATTTCTTTCAATTATTTTCCCTGCTTCCAGCAGGTTTTGTGAGGAGGAACAGAGAAGTTGTAGACTAAATAAAGAGCAGTTTTAGAACAAATGTTCTCTGCATAGCTGAGTAGTGCCTTAGCAATTTTATGACCTCACTGTGCGAGTACTTAAATAACTATAATACAAAGTAGAAAGTGATAAACACAGAGTACATAAATGCTGTGGGAATTCGGAGGAATTGTTTCAGCTAATTCAGGAAAGGTTTTTGTGGAGGAGACAGAACTGGAGCTGTTTTTCTCTCCAACATTTGACTTTGAGAAATTTAAAACATACAAAAGAAAAAAGAAAAGAATCATAAAATGAACACCCATATACCCGTCAATGAGATTCAATGTTTAGTCATCTCTTGGCATATTTTCTCACCTTCTCTCTATAAAAATATATGCATACATATATATTTGTATGTACATATAATATACATATTTTGTAATCTTCAGGAACATTTGAGAGTAAGTTGCAGACATTATGACACTTCATTTCTAAATGCTTCAGAGTGTATCTCTCACGAACAAAGACTTTCTCCTACAAAACCGTAACATCGCTATCATTGCCGCCAAAGAAAATTTGAGGAATCATGACCGGAGTTGGATTTTGGAAGAATGGTAGGGTTTGGATTTTTGAAAACAGCGTAAGTGCCTCTTGGGCAGGGGACACAGGGTAAGCACAGATGTAGTGTCCTATTTTAATCCTTCCATTTGATGGGAAACTGCTCCTAGACCAGAAAGCTGAAGGGATTTGCTAAGGGCCACAAAGGTAGTTTGGAAAGAGCTGGGACCAGGAACCACCTTTCCTGATTCCCTTTGCATTTCTCCCCACCACCCTTCTCTTCCTGGCAAGGCACTACATTTAGACTATGACACTTTTGGTTTCTACACACGGGCACCCTTAAATCAATCTCAGTTTAAAAAGCTTTTTGTGTGGCTCCTTTCTATGTGGGTTTCCAAGATGCTGCCAATCCAAATCCTGCCAGTTCTCCTGGAAGAGCAAGATTTAAACAGGAGAAATGGAAGTAGGAATGGCTCAATGCACAGTAAGTCATGGAAAAAGCCAGGAGGAATGTTCCGGGTCCCTGTGAAAAAGCAGTGCTGTCACCTGCTCTCTCACTCCATGGCCATTATGGCCTGTGTGCTCCCAATCTTGTTTTGCTTCCCACGGCAAGAGAAGAGGAGCAGATGCAGGGAGATAGCTGGGCTGGGCATCAGTACCCTCGCAGGCTGGCCGGCCTCCACTTCTGATAGTCTCCGTGATTTCAGACAGTGATTCTCAACCAGGCGCAACTTCACTTTCCTGCAGTTATTTGGCCATGCCTGGAGACATTTTTGATTGTCACCCTTGAGGGGCTGCTAGTGGCATCTACTTAGTAGAGGCCAGGGATGCTGCTAAACGTCTTAACAGAACACAGGACAGCCCCCTATCGCAAAGGATTGCTCAGTCCAAACTGTCAATAGCACTGAGGTTAAACACTTTGTTTTAGGCGAATCATTCATTTTCCTCAGACTTTAGTATACTCACTTTAAAATGGGGACATTTGGGCTCGCTCTGTGGCTTTCAATTTTGAGAGTGCTTAAGCATGTCCTGGGATGCTCACTAAAAATTGCAGGTTACTGGCCCTATCTTTAAGGATTCAGTAGATGGTACAGAGTCCACATCTTGAGAAATGCTACCCTGCGTAGTTTCTAAGATCCTTTCTGGCCCTCCCGTATTCTAATTCTGAAAATGGAGAGTTCCTGCCTGAACACAGGATGATATGGAAACAAGAAATGATAATCCTTAGACTCTCACATACACATATACCTTCACTCCCACCTGCCCACACAGAGTGGCCAGTGTTCATGTTCTAAGACCTGAGGCCAGTTCTTTTTGCCCTCCCTTTGAGGTCTGTGAGCCCGCTGACACCTGGTGTGAGTAATTCTGCAGACATGTGGCAGCGCCAGTTACTCTGGAGCACTTGGTGTGAAAGAACACCAGGATACAACCGATACTCCTTTGAATTCAAGTGTCAACTCCTCCAAGCACCTTCATTTAAGCAGCGGCACTTTGTAACACAAAGCCATCATCTGGCATTTTCTGGTTTGTATGGATTGGTTTACAGGGCACTATCAAAGAGGGTGTGGACATGTTTTATTGTTTACTTATTGTGGGGTTTGGAAAGGAAAAAAAAGAAATTATTTTTTAACTTTATAATGGACACTGAAATTTGAACATGATATATTCTTCTTTTGATTTTTTTCAACCTTTTTTTTTTTCTTTTGAGACAGAGTCTCACTCTGTTTTCCAGGCTAGAGTGCCATGGCCGATGCCACGGCTCACAGCAACCTCCAACTCCTGCAACTCCTGGGCTCAGGCGATCCTCCTGCCTCAGCCTCCTGAGTAGCTGGGACTACAGGGATGTGCCACTATGCCTGGTTGATTTTTTCTATATATTTTTAGTTGTTCAGCTAATTTCTTTCTATTTTTTTTTTTTTTTTTAGTAGAGACAGGGTCTCACTCTTGCTCAGGCTGGTCTTGAATTCCTGAGCTCAAACGATCCACCCGCCTCAGCCTCCCAGAGTGCTAGGATTACAGGTGTGAGCCACCACTCCAGGCCAAGAAATCTTTTTAAACCGTATGTTATTTGGGGGGTAGAACGAGGCTGGGTGTGTCGCTACTGTTGGCAAAGGCATGGCTGGAAGTGTACTCATAGCTACTGAACATTGAACATCTTCTCTTCTCGTGTCAGACGAGATGCTTATGTGGCATCACTTAAATCTCATGGAGCCCTGCAAGGAAGAAATCATTTTTCCCATTTTTCAGAAGGGAGGACTGATGTTCAGAGACATTTAGTAATTTGCCCAAGATCACACTGTTAATGAGTGGCAAAGTTCCCTTACCAACTCAGGACTGTTTGATTCCAAAGCTCATCTGTTATTACTTTTTAATTGCTCCTGTAGGGATGGGAGGTGACCCTGGAAGGGCAGACACAGGGAAAATAGAGGTCGCCAGACAAAAAAACTGTTCACATGGCCTCTCTGCAAACACGTATGTGTGTATGTTCTTAGGATTGATTTTTGCTTGAGGTTTATTTGGCTATATAAGGGTAAGGTGCAATACCTTTTTGTTTAATCATTCCTTAACTATCCAAACTTCTTCCCCAATATTAGTATCTTCTAAGGAAGAAGGATGTTTTTGAAAAATATTTCTTATATAGATGCATTTATTTTTCTAAGGCCTTACATCAAAACTACTGAGTTGGACTCTCTGAGTATAAGGCTTTTGTTTTGTTTTGGTTTTTTGGCCTATCAATATCCAAAATTTCCACTAATAGCATCATTATTCTTTTTTCAGCCAAGCTATTATTTTCTGTAGAAAGCTTCAGTCCAAATGCAAACATGTTACCTGGAAGTGGTAACCCAGTGAGTCACTGCGTCTGCCAACATACTGGTGTGGGCAGGCGTCAAATCATATCTCATGAGAAAGAAACCTAAATAGGCATGAATTGATGGAAGATACATTTGGAAGAAATCTACTCATCTTTCCCAAAGTGTGGTAAAGAGACAGATCTGGGTGGATCTTTCAGTGGGAAGTTCTAAGTAATATTTTAGTACCCTTGGTAAAGAAAATGGGGATTGAATTTTGAAAAAGTTCGAGTAAATATTAAAAAGGTTGATTAGAAAGAGGTGCCAGAGGTGAATTTCTTTTATGTTATTAAAATAAGTTGATGGTAAAGCCATTACAACCTGTTTTAAAGGAATTTAACATGAAAATTATACTTTTATCTATAACTCATTAAATGCATTTTAAAGAGAAATGGAAATCCCTGGATTCAGGACTAGGTCTAAAAAAATAAAAGAAATGGAAATCACAGCCTTTACTATGATTTTCCACTAAAAGGATAACAGCATACCTTGCATACTTTTTCATTGAAATGAGCTTTCCTTTTGCAAATGAGTCTGTGTTCACACTTGGCTATAACATACTTTTAATCTGAAACAGTAAGTACGGGGTCTTTGTTATTTTCTTTCTACCATTTAGAATCTTCAGATTATAGTTCATCTCTTTCCACCTCTAGGTTCCTTGGCATCTTGTTCATATCTCTGTAGCAGAACATGGCATGTTTTATTGCATTTATATTTGCTTTGCTATACAGTAAGAAGCGCCTAAGGAGAGAAACTGGGTACCATTCGTTTTTATATACCCATTGAATGGCATGGAGAAAGCATTTAATAAAGGTATCAAATGTCTAAATGAATGTGTTTTCTTTCCAATATAAGCCAAGTCTTGCTTTGGTAGGCTCTCATTGGCCACAAACATATTAGAAACTTAAGTGAAAACATTTTCTGTTTGTATATGAAGGTAATGCTGTCGATTTGCTGTCAGTATGGAACGACAGCATGGAGGTGGGGCGTTTTACCAGGAGCAGTCATGGATCAGCAAAGATCAAGCAAGCCACATATTTAACCGAGGTTTCTAATAGTCACATGTATCTCTGACCGGTACCTTTTACTGCTTTAGATCTCTAAAAGATTTCATTCCTCTAATTTTTTTTAATATAAAGGCAAAACATGTTACTTTATTATCATAGAAAAATAGAAAATATAGACCTGTGTCAGATGTGTCAGTTAGGGTTCTTTGGCTATAAGTAAGAGAAATCAATAAAAGTAAATTTAACCCCAAAAGAAAACTTATTAAAAGGGTAAAAGAATATCTTCTATCCAGAATGGACAGAGAATTAATTTAGAAATAGGATTTGAAGAAGGCCACCTCTGGGCATTAATGTAGTAAGAACTTGCTTAGTTCAGGTGCCACCATAGGATTGAATGAAATCTAGCATTTTTCTGTCCCAGTGTAACTTAGCTAAAGAATCTTATTAGCTCATGTTAGGATGCTGCAAGCTCCCTGGCTTATACTGAGCTAGTGAGCAAAGGAATCTGGCCTAGTAACCACCAGAGATCCTCTTCAGCTTCCCTAATGGGAAGCAAAGACCCTCAATTATTATCCCACCAAGATGCATGCATGAAGAAGAGGGGGTTCTCCAAAAGGTAACTTGGGGCACTAGTGGACAGTGGGAATAGATGCTGGGAGGGGGGAAAAGAGTTATTTAGACTATAATCATGCCACCACATAATGATAACATTTGGTATTTTTTTTTCTTTTCAGACTTTATTCTGATCATAACTCTAAGAACCAGATTAGGATCTTACTATACATAGTTTTCTATCTTACCTCTTAAAAAATTTAATACATATATCATGAGCATTTCCCCATTAAACATGCATTAAAAGCATCCTTTCTAATAGCAATATAAAATGTCATGTCTTTGCTGTTCCTTCATCTATGGAACTACTCTCTAGAAACACATTTTGACTATTGTCGGCTCTCTGCTGTTGTAACACAATGACAAGGTGACATGGTAGAACAAAATGGGCTTTGATTGCTGAGAGAATTATATTTAAATTTCAGCTCTACCACTCCCTAGCTAAATACTCTTAGGTAAAATGTCTAACCTCTGAGTCTGGGGTGCTAATATATACCTTACGCATTGGGACACGCTGTGTTTGAGGTGATTGTGGGATATCTGAGTGCATACAGATTGGGGCAAGAGTTCTAGACTGGAGGGATAGCTTTTTAAAAAATCTAATTTCAAGGGACATTTGAAGTCCTAAGAGAGGATGAAATCAGGTGGGAGGAGAAGGTAGAGCAGGAAGGGCAGGGGGCCAATATTCAAAGTGCCCTGGGCACACCAACATTTAGCAGTCAGAGAAGGGAAAATGTAAGGAGAATCGTGCAAATGGTGTGAAGAAGTCAAGGGAGTTGTTTCAAGAAGAGAACAGAGAGGGAAGAGTCAGCGAGATACAGGGAGGAAGAAGAGATGTTTGGGGTCGAGATTGGAGGATGGGGAGACACTGTCTGACACAGTGGTGCAGGGAGGCAAGAACTAAAGGCAGACATTTGATTTGGGAATTAAGAGGCCTTTTGTTTTCTTAGCTGGAACAGTTTTCGGGGGGCAGGGGGTGCAGGGTCAGAAGCTAGAGAAGGACATACTGTAACCATAGAGGGTGCTTTAAACACGTTTGTATAAACAAGGAGGAGAAACGACAGAAGCGAGAGGGGACTGAAGGAGGATTTTTCTCTTTAAGTGATGTTAAGAGATTTGAACAAGGTTTAAGGTGGAGGGAAAGAAGACAGGGAAGAGGGAGAGGTTACAGATGCAGGAAAGAAGGGGGAGTGTGGGAACTCATCCATTTGTTGATTTCTTCATTTATTTAGTCAAAAACTAGAGTAACGTGCCCACCATGTGCTAAGAATCCCTCTAGGCATTGTGGATGCTGCAATGACAAAGGCAGGTCAAGGTGTTGCTTTCACTGGAGGGAATATTCTAGCAGGAGAAAACAGACAACAACAACAGTGACAACACCATAACAACACTAGGAAAGTAACTTAGAGAAAAGTCATCAGAGGATACAAAGTGTACACAGAGCCTCAACACAGATTTGCTGTTTTGTAAGGGGTGGCTCCTTCAGATTGGGTATTCAGGGATGGGCTGATGGAGGAGCTGGTATTTAAACTGAGGACTATCTGACTAGAAGGAGATGGTCACACAAAGATTAGTAGGAAGAGATTCCAAGCAGAGGGAAGGGATAGAGCAATGGCCCCAGGATGGGCTTGGCCCATCTGAGAAACAAAACGAAGGTGAGGGTAATGGATTAGGGGAAGAGCTGGAGATGAGGTCAGAAAGGAAGGCAGAAGCCCAATCTTCAAGGACTTTGAAGACCATGGTTTTATTGTAAATGGGATTAGAAGCCATCAAAAGGGAGTAATATGATTATATTTATGTTTCAAAAGGATCATTCCGGTTGCTGTGAGACTATATTGCAGGAGGCAGGAGAAGTAGATGGGGGCCAGTTAAGAACTTATTGTTGTAGTCAAAACAAGCGGGGGTATGGCTTGGACTAGGGTAGAGATGATGGGAGATCAGGCCATATTTCAGAGTGGAGTCAGAGGACATGCTGATGGAATAGGGGTGGAGATGTGGCATCCAAGGGAAAAGAGGAATCAAGAAGGGCTCATTGCTGGAGGACTCAAGTGGAGGGGAGATTATTTTATTGATGAGGAAGAGTGGAGGTATATGTGTAAATCAAGAGTTCTACCTTAGACATGGCAAGGGGATGATTGATGGAGAATGACTTGGAAAAATGTGTTTATTGCTGACCCTATCTCTAGCTCGCTAATCGCAACTGTACCTTCAAGTCCCCATGCTACTGGGCACATGGAAAAACCGTTTGGAATACCCACTTCATGACCTCATCCACTGTTTCTGGTGATCATTTACTCATCCTTCTGCTCCCTGGTTTCATACTGTGGCTTCTGAACCACCTGCCTTCTTCTGGAAAGTTGTTTCTCCTTTTTCTGATTTATTACCCAGCTTCCCATCTGGATCTCAGGTCTGCATACTTCTTTGATCTCGGCATTAGCCTCTGATTCAGGGTACCCATCAGATACCACCAGGTGTTTCTTATCCTATTTCACCACTCCACAGACCAGCCCCAAAGAACCTTTGCCATCCAGCAACCCTCCCCTTCAACCTGTGGGACAAGGATATGGCTATTAATATTTATAACCTGTTAGATTACTTGGTAAAGTCAGATAACAACTTATACATTCTGTTATAATGTATAAGTTTTGTTATTCCTGAAAAAAATTCCTCCTGTTACAAGTACCAGTTTAAACCAATTCCTTGTTACAATTTTTATAAAAATATTGGGATTTATGTGTCAGTTAAGCTGGCACTCTGACACCTCCATGTTCCAAGCCACCATCTTCTCTTACTTGAACCTTTGAAAACCTCCTAAATTTTTTTTTTTTGTCCAGCTAGTTCATTCTCCATGAAATAGCGGGGGTAATTTACAGCTTAAACTTGATCCTGACAAGTCCCCTGCTGGTGGTTCTCCATTACCCTTAGGATAAAGCCTGCTATGCCTTGCATACCTCGACAGAGACATTGGTGATCCCCACATGGTCCATGTGCTCCCTATATATTTTCTAGCCTTTCTCATAGTCGGGTCTTTGTGACTAGTTCTGGCCAGCAGGGGATGAATGTGTCACTTTTGGGCTAAGACATCTAAGGGGTGGTGTGCCACTTCCACACCCTCTCTCCACCTGCTATGGGGACCCGGAAAGTCACATGTTGAGATGTCAACATCAAAAGATAGCAGAATCCTGGGTGTTTCAGTTACCCCTTGGAGCAGATTCACCCTGGAATGTCATCTGACTTGCATTAGAATTTATTTGATAGAGAAACAAATCTTTGTTGGTTGAGCCATCAAGCTTTGGGGTTTCATTTCTGCAGCAGAGCCTAGCCTACGTGATTAGTGCACATGGCTAGCACAGCCCTGCATGCTCTAACTCCAGCCTGTCTCTCTAGCTTCTTCAACTCTGCAAACATGTGAGACACTTTCACTTCCTCCAAGGTCTCTTTTCTCCTGCCTTTGGTTATTCCCCAGCAAGTGGGCAAGTGGGGAATAACCTTCCTCCTCTACTTCCTCCTCCTCCTCCTTCTAACACATGCACTTTGGCTAAATCTTACTCATCCTTTAGGTCACAAACCAACCGTCCGTCCCTTCCTCAGGGAATCCCCGGTAACCACTCCCTTCCATAGCCTCTAATCATCTTGCTCATGACTCATCATTGCAATTGGGTTTCAACAAATCTGTATGTCCTGCCAAACTGTCAGCTTTGCGAGGGTCTAGGCACTGTCCTTGTGTGCCACTGGATCACCAGCCCTCTACCTACACTTAGTAATTTCTCAATAAATGTTTGTTGAATGATGGTATGATTGATTAAATGAATGAATGATTAGCAGGCGATAAATAAAGGAAATGGAACAGAGACTACAAAAAAGGGGAGATATAATAACATATAGGATCCAGCTTATGTATTAGCCATGGTTGGCCTATGGTGAGGACATCTTGGGGAGCCATGTGAAATACTGATTATAACTGGACCTTCTCATCTATGCTGTGTGATGCCACCTGAATTATTTGAATGGAAATGAAATCTTTCTTCCTTAAGAATCCTTCATGGCTTTCTATTGCATGTAGTGTAAAGTTCAAATACCTTAGTATGAAGGATGCATCAATTAAAGGTTGGCCTCTATTTTTCCTCATTTCCTACCACCTCCTTTTTCCATCCCATGCAGGCTCTGCTCCAGTCAAAGCAAATGCCTCATCTTCTCTGAAATATATGTGACACTCCCTCCCACCTTGACCACCTAGCCAACTCTTGCTCGTATTTTGAGACTCAGCTTAAATGTCACCTCCTCTGTAAAGACTGTTTCAAGTCCCCAGTGTTAGGCACTCAGCATTATGGGCTCCAATAACGCTCTGTCTGTAGTCCTTAGGTAGCACTTAGAGAATGATTATTTGTTTATGTGTGTTTCACTCTCACCGAGACCTGAGCTCCTCCGGGTAGGGGCTATATGTAACTTGCTCATCTTTTACTGCCTGTTACAGTGTTTAGCCAAAAGAGAACTTTATGAGTGCCTGTTGAGTGAATGAATGAGTGAAATAAAGGAACAGCTTTCACAGAAACAAATATTCACTATTCATAGCACACTACCTTGAACTCCTGGGCTCCTGCAATTCTCCCACCTTAGTCTCCCGAATAGCTGGCACTACAGAGGCACACCACTGGGGCCAGCTTATGTTTTCTTTTCTTGAGTAAGTACATACGCAGTGGGAGTTGAAGTTGCAAAGGGGCAAAATAGTTTTTTTCAAAAATTTGTTTTTCGCTTTTACATTTTCTCTTAGGACTGGCGAGGTTTCAAAGTGCTATATGATATGAACAGCAGCATATTTCATAGTCCATGGCTATTTATGGCTTGGTAGCAAAACCTTAGATCCAAAATGCACATACTTTTGATTTCTGACAAATAAATAGCTTTTCCTAATTACATGAAAATTAATGTTCTGGATATATTTTTAAGTCTGAGCTTTTCTTCTAAAAGTTTCTTTCTTTTCTGGGACACATAAGATTAACATTTTTCCTACATTGGGCATAGAGGAAGTTTAATTTACATTGATCTTTTCTTCTAATTTTGAGTGTTTTTTGAATTGTTATTAGGTTTTTCATTTTTTTTTATTTTGTTTTGTTTTGTTTTACCGACATTCAGCTTTAAACACTGGGAAAATTCCATTCCCCCTTCTCCATTGCAGATATTATGGTGAAAGGTTATTAGTCTTGACAACTCTCCAAGATTGTGTCACTAGCTGGGGATGTTAGGCTGATAAAAACCCACACATCTCAAAAGGAGTGGGTTGGTTCTTAAGAACCTTTTGAAATGCTTACCTAAACACTCAGTGCTGGGGCTGGTTTGCTCATATGGTCTGTCTGTCTCATACCCCTATTGACTCTGACTAATGAACCTCACCTCTCTCCACCCCATAGGAGCTGGGAAGGTTTTAAAAGTATCTGCTCAAGCATTGCAGCAGATAGTCTGGGAATAAATAATGCTTTCAGGCACACCATGTACATCTGAGAATTTCTAATTGGGAGAAGGGGCTTGAAATTTTCTGAAGGAGAGAGATTTTCCCTCCTTTCAGATCAGTCTAAGGATTCAGCAAGGTCAGTACCAAGTAGACGTAAAGACGTCAGTAGGAGCATAAGGTTGCTGGATTCAGTTATATGTGGTCTAGAACTGTCAACCCTGACATGTTCTCCTTTAACCTGGCTAAACAATTTTTAGCATAATTTCTAGGATTGTCAAGAACAATTTGTGTGTGTGCGTGCATGCTTGTGTGTATGTGTGCACGTGTTTTCTTACACATATATTTTCATCCCACAAGGACAATGGTATTTTGCCTTACAGGCATGAAGTTCTGTTTTTCCTCTGTCAAGTGACTGTGGGTTTTGTTGTACTCAGCAGGCCTTTTGTCTAATGCACTGACACCTTAGTAAAAAACAAAAGGTAGATTCATCAAAAGAGACAAGATTATTTGAATCATAAATGGAGAACATCAGGGAGGCTAGCAACAATAATAATAATAAATTGCAGCTATTGTCCACAGAAACTTGCTTTTCTAAGGTACTTTTGATAATTACCTGTCAATGTTTCAGTTTTAACACCCACTTCTTGAATTGATGGAGTCTATTTATATCACATGAAATTCTTGTATTTGCTTCTTGAAGTGTATTCTATTCCCAGGCATGAATAGGGCAGGGGTTATTTTATTTTTCCTGGACGGGAAAGTGGCATTATTGAATTTGATACATGTACACATTGCTTTCTGGAGGAAGGGAAGCAAAACAAAACAACTAATAAACATCAACCTTAATCTGCAAGCAAAAGAAGAGAATGGAAGCTTGGATAGTTCGGGGACAACTTGATCGCCTCTCTGAGGCTGTTTAACTCAGGTAATGTTTAACTCGGTATCTCTGTCAGGTGATGTCTTAAAGCTTAAACGAAATATCAGCACAGGGCACAAAGGACTTAGGAAAAACGAAGTCAGTGAAAATCTATGTTAGTAACAGAGGAACTTCAGGGATTATAATTTGTCTTCATATAAAGAATATTCTAGTATAAATGACTTAATTTAATAAAACCACAAGCATCTAAAAAGAATAGAGTTACCGTTGGTTCAGTTAGTTCTTCTCTTTGGCTTAATTCATAGAAATAGAAGCGAGGGGACTGGTTGCACGGGACAATGTGGCAGAGAACCCCCACACTTCCATCAGAGGACGAGGGAACCCTGCTCAGGAGATACGTGTCCTGGTACCAGGACTACTGTACTACTGTGTGACTTGGGACAACTTGGTCTGCTCTGAGACTCAGTTTCCTTATTTGTTACATGAAAACATTGGGCCAAATCCTATCCAGATCTAAAATTCATTTTCTTAAGTTCGTTTTAAAAAATCTTAGAATCCTTAACTCTCCACACAGTGTTTGGCATAAAACTGGGGAGCAGCCAATGTTTATTAAATGAATAAACAAGCAAGTGTCTGTGCAGGTCCCAAGTTCAGTCCCTTAGATAGATGGTCCTTCAGAATTACAAGGATTACCCAGTAAGGATAACACATTTAGTAAACATACGTTTACTGATTTCTTACTGTGTATGGAAGACAGCCTTTAAGACGGGCTCCAATGACCACCACCTCCTGGTATTCATGCTGTGGTGCAATCCCTTCCTGTTGAGTGCAGGATGGGTATACTGACTTACTTCTAACAAACAGAATACGACAGAAGCGATGAGTTGTCATTTCTCAGATTAGGTTACAAAAAGACTATGACTTCTGATTTTCTCTCTCTGTCTGTCTCTCTGTCTCTCTCCCCCCCTTTGCCCTGAGGGAAGCCAGCTGCCATGTGGCAGCTGCCCTATGGAGAGACCCTCATGGGAGAGAACAGATGTCTCCAGACAACATCCAGCAAGGACCTGAGGACAGCCAAGAGTCACACGAGGGAGTTTGGAAGTGGGACCTTCCTCAGTTGACCCTTGAGATGACCGCAGCCTTGCTGGACACCTCAACTGCAGCCTCACCAGAGACTCTAAGCCATGCCCAGATTTCTGTCCTACAGAAACTGAGCTAATAAATGTTTGTCATTTTAAACTGATAAATTTTGGGGTAATTTGCTACACAGAAATAAATGATGAACATGTTATGTACAAAAAGAAACTGAATTAGAGAATTAAAAATGCATATAATCTAAATAAGAGATACAACAAATACATCAATTACTATTACGTACAGTTGTATAGTAATAATAACTAATTCCTATAGAGAACTTACAACATGCTCCAAACTAACACAGACACACACACACACACACACACACACACACACATCAACCCACTTATTCTTCACAACAACATCGAGGTGCATAATATGACCACTCCATTTTACAGATGAAGAAACAGAGTCATAGAAAGGGTAAGTCTGTTGCCCAAGGCCACGCAGCTAGTAAAAGTAGTAAATGGTTGATCAAAAGTTTATACCCAATTTCCAGATGGCTTGGTTGTTACCACCAAGCTGCACTGTACCCATAAATGAGACAAGCGAAGTATCACAAAATGACAAGAGGTTCAAGAAGAGTGGTTTCATCCAGTCTGAGGGATAAAAATAGGGTTTTAAGGAGGAAGTGACTTGTAGATGGAGAGCATTAAGCTTAGTGAGATGGAATCAGGACATCCTAAATAGAGTTCCCTGTTGAGGGAATCACAGAGAGAACCCAAAGGAAGGAAAGATAAGCATACAACTGAAACTGAAATAGTTCTGCAATGCAGTCTGTTTGTCATGGGGCCATTAGTAGCCAGGCCCAGGAAGAATGGGATATAGAATGGTTTGATTTTTCTGGGGCACAGTTAGTCAGGAAAGTCTTGCTAGCGGTAGAGCAGTATTTAGGTGGAGTTGTTATCTGACTTGTCTTCACCTGTTCCTCGTTCTTTGTCTCCTAAGTCTTGATTTCATATCTTCTATTCTCTGCCTTTGAATGCTATCTGATAGTCATTCTATTCTTTCTTTGAGGTGAGACCCACTTCCTCATCTAATGTTTCCATTGTTACAGCTGTTGGATAGCATCAAATAACATAGAAAAATACCCAGAATTTCAAATATAGTCTAAAATAGGATATCTGGACATATTAATACTCTTCTGGTGCCTCATCAAAGTAGTCATTTCTCATATTTTAAACAATTGGGAACTTCCTAAATGGTCACTCAATAATTCTATAAAGGTATACCTCATCTTGATGGAGCTATACCAGCTATACTCATGTATTACCCAACTAATGTAATTACTAGAATTTTCCAGAACCTTCCATTTATATTTAGCTAATTGTATATGGTTATTACTAAAATTGCCACTAACAGTCCTTCATTCCTTTGGCAATCCTTTCTTTATTTATTATACTAGTGCCAGCAATGTGGACACATTGCATGCTATTCAGTTCATCTTTACCCAGCACAGACGGAGCAAAGCTCATGAAGTCAGCCTGCAGGATGAGAGGAGGCTGCAACTTCCCATTTTCTGCTAGAGAGGTTTCAAGGTTCCCATTCCGTTCAACCATCGTGGATCTCAGGAGTTCAACTCAGATGCAAAGTCTCATTTTCAGAGGTGTTACATTTGTATAATTTGACAGCTGGGAATATCAGTAGCTCAGGTAAATCAAATGCATTTGCACCTCTGCACAAATGAAAATTTGCTCTTTTTCCCCAGGCCCCCATCATCCTGTTATAACCATTCCTTGGCCCTGGGTCTTTCTTAGACTTCCTCGCCACACTGCATCTCATGCTCAGAAATAGTTTTGGCTCTGTGGTCATTTCCTGTGCTACCTCTGTGTACCTTCCACAGGAGTACAAGGCTTATTAGTTATTGTGGTGGTGAAGGACAGGAGCTTCAGCCTCCGGTGACCTGGGCTCAAATCCTGTTATGTACCAACCAAAGCCAAGCTGCCACCATCTCCTGCCTGGCCCGCTGAAGTAGCCTCCTAACTGGTGTTTCTGCACTTGTTCCAATCTCTGATTCTTCCCTCCATATAGTGGACAGCATAATCACTTAAAACAATTACTTTACTATGTTTTAAATTTAAAAACAATTTATGAATAGAGTTTTTTTTTTTAAAGAAGACAAGTTCAAAAGTGAATACAATGAAAACTAAGTTCCTCTACTAAGTCAACTCTGTATTCCCCAATGATCTCTTCCTATAAACAACCACATTTACCAGTTGATTGTATATTTTTCAGAAACAGTTTATGTATATACATATATATCAGATATACACATACATATTTTTCATTCTTTTTTCCTATACATGAATGCTTTTAATATATAAATTTGATCATGACATATAACAGCAGCTCTCCATTAACCTGAATTTAATACCCAAAATTTTTAACATGGTCTTCAACCTCTTGCATGACCTGGCCCCTGTCCAACTGTGCAAAATTTGTCCATGCCATTCTTCTCTTTATTTTCTTCCACACTGCATTTATATTAGATCCTCAAACTTCTAATCTTAGTACCTAAGATTCTTTGTACATGTTTTTCTCTTTGGCGTAGAAACTGTGGCTGCCTCTTCAATATACATCCATCTATGCTTAGCAGCCGTAAGTTTGGATGGAATGGACCCACCCTAGGGTGCAAGGGTACACAAATTCCATTCTCCTTACCACAGTGATTGGTTCAGGCATCCATTGATTAGAAGGATTGGTTTGGGGTGGCTTAATCAGCATAAGAAGAGGACCCTCTCTTTCTCTCTCTGAATGTAAACAAGCAAGCTCTAGTTGTTGTTGGTAAACATAATCATGATAGAAACCAAGGGACTGAAACCAACATATAATTTGGAAGGAAAATTAGTCTCTGAGAAACAAAGCCAGAGCCTTGATCAAACTGTGCCTGACACTGTCAGTTACCACTAAACACCTAGTTAGTGTTTTAAGCAAATTTGCATTGAGTTTTCTAGGACTTGCAGACAAATTAAAACATCCTAACATATCCCTCCTTTCTTGTATCTGGCTAACTCTTACTCAAATCCAGGCCTCTTAAATATTATTCCTCAGAGAGGCTTTCTCTCATTTTCCCAGACTAGGTCGGGTCTTTCTTTCCTCTGTTTTCCTTACATTGAGGCTTTTCCCTCCTGCATACTTGTCACAACAGTAATGAATTATTATTTTTAATGTTCCTCTCCCCCCGTGGCCTATAAATTAAGTGAAGTTGGGGCTATGTCTATCTGGCTCATTGCTCTAGCCCCAGATTTCTGGCATGTACCTCACACTTACGAATTGCTCAATAAATATTTATTGGATGCAAAAGTGAATAAATGGTAGACTTTATTATGGATATGTTGATCTTTCACAATGATTTTTAAGTGAATGTTAACCGTGTTCCCACAGGTTGAACTATAGTTTTTTTTTTTTTTTTTTTAATCTTTAGTCTAACTCAGGCAAAATATCCCAACTGCCCAGGATGTCTCACTAGCTGAAATCCAATTTCTATCACTGAATCTCTGGGGAGGATGTGTGGGCGACAGTTAAGAGCCCCACTCTAGTGAAGGTCAGAATCCTGGACTAAACAAAACCCGGATCTACCATCTACTGGGTTTCTGGTTTGGGCCAAGTTACTGAACTTCAAGCCTCAATATTTTTTATCTTTAAAATTCAGATTATAATGGTATCTAGTGCACAGGGTCATTGTGAAGATAAAATGATGCAATGAATGTCATGCACCTATCTCAATAATAAGTACTCACATACAGTATTTTTCTATCGCATAGCAAATAATAAATACATTACATGATAATACTCACATATGTAGCTACTAGTTACCATTAAAGCAATTGGACCTCTAGGGTTTCCAAATCCTAGGACTGGAAAATGGGATTTCTCTTTACTCCACGGCTTTGAGGGGCTTTACTTATGAATGATTTGACGTAGATAGAATTGACCAAATGTTGGATTTTTGATTATTTCTGCTTGATTCAGATTCTTGTGTAACCCCGTGATTTTGAACAGGTATTGTTCTCCAAAA
This sequence comes from Lepilemur ruficaudatus, assembly GCA_963574885.1. Lineage (NCBI taxonomy): Eukaryota > Metazoa > Chordata > Mammalia > Primates > Lepilemuridae > Lepilemur > Lepilemur ruficaudatus. Next base: position 14,436 of record CAUYRT010006421.1, on the reverse strand, counting down.
ATGAGAATGGATTTAAAGGAATATTTATATTGATTTATTGTTGGTTGTTGAAATGTAAATAGCCCTGAATGTGCCACTCACTGGGAAAGGACAGTGCTTTTCATAATGGACAAAATAGCCTTGTTTCACTTTAATAACCTGCTTGTGGTCACACCAGTCATGGGGTTCCTTAAACACAGCAGAATGCCTGCTATTGTCATTTACATATCAATGAGCAGACATCTCTCTGCTAGTTGCTCTTACATAGCACTGCCTCTTCCCTAACTTGGGGGCTGTGCTGAGTTTATATGTGAAATAAACAAATCTCTCATACAGACACACGCATATCCCAAGCCTCAGCGACAGCTGCTAAGGCAGTCATACAACTTATCTATTGTTTATTTGTAGAAGTTGGAAGGGTAAGAAATAAATTGCCTACCCCTAGAATTTTATGGATGTATATCTATTTCTTTTACAGGAGTATGCCAGGAACAATCATTCTGGGTTTCCAAGGTTGAGTGCATCAGATAAAGTAGGCTTACATAAGGAAAAACAAACAAACAAACACACAAACAAACACCCCAAAACATAGCATTGCTTATAGGAAACTCTGACTTTAAAATTCAGGGGAAAAAACTCCAAATTTGTTTTCTCTGCTTATTGCCTCATTTTCGCCAATGCATTTTCTGAGTTGGAAATAGCCCTTCTACTTCATCGACTTAGAAATAAATGACATATTAGTCTCTCCCCCAAGGGCCACTGAGGGATGGAGGATGAATGTCGAGTTGTGTGATTCTAGAGTGATGCCCAGGGCAGCCCAGGAAGTCATGACTGCTAGCTTAGAAATCATCACTAGCCCTCTTTAACGAGCCCTAGCATCACGCTCCTAATAATCTTTTTAGGTGACCTTAATCGCCACTGCAGCGATAAACAGCAGTTTCACCACTGAGCCACGATTTGGCCACGGATTTATTATTATTCACACCAGGTCAGGAGGAACTCGAAGCTGAGGAAACAGAGTCTCCACAGCCTTGTCATGCTAGCGGCAGCTGTACTTCCACACTGTGAAGAACCGATTAAATACTCATGTATTCCCAGATTTTTTAAAATTGAAAATTGGTTATCAATATCATACTTATCTTTAGAAAAACTGTGAGGAACACAGGAACTCACTCCTCCCCCACACACAGACATATACGAAATCACAGTAATCGTGCTTGTTATCTGCTTGGCACTGCTCTAGATTCTACCTGGGAGTTAACTCATATCATTCTCTTCTCCAACAGTTCAATGAGACACATGCTATCAGTACCAATTTTCCTGTTGAGCAACTGAGGTAGGGAGACGTTCAGCAATTTGCCTGTGGCAGGAGTGAGGATGTGAAATGCACACGGCTGTCTCTTTCGTGCAGACGTGGGTACTAACTGGAGGCCCCCACTGCCGAGGCAGTTAACCAACTTCCTTATTGTGTATTTGTAGAAGTTGCGATGGTAGGAAATAAACCGCCCACCCCTTCTGTCTTACTATATAGATAGTATGTCAAGGAGATATTAAGGATAACAATAATAATTAGCATTAATTGAGCGCTTCCTAGGCCAGGCTAGCATTCTTATACGGGCTCTTTGTGTATCGTCTTGCTTCATCCTCACAATAGCCCAAAGAGAGAGTTTTGATGGTGCTCATTTCAGGGCGACAGTATCCAAAGCCAATGGGATTTAAATGCTTTGTCTAAGTCATACATCTAAGAAGCAGGAGAGCAGGGATTGGAACTCCTGAACTTGTATGATTAGTCAGTGGTGCTTCCAGATGACAAAACTCTTCCTCCAGGTCCCAGGGAGAATGGTGGGGGACTCCATGCTGTGCTGGCTGCCAAGGACACGAGCTAACCTATTGGGTGTCTTCGCCCTCTGCCAAACCTCAGGATCTTTCTAGTCTCTCTTCTCATATCACATTGCCCTATACTTTCCTTTCTAGTGTTTCATTTCTTTAAGAGCTGGCTCGGCCTCGTCGGCAGAGGTCCAATCTGAGATCCTACTTCACAACCACATATAGTGGGAGCAAATAAGTTGATATGTTCCAGATACTTATATATTTTTGGCATAGAATCTAACCAATATAATCATAGCTTATTATCCTTCACAGGCAACAATCATTCTTTTATTCGTCCAATAAACATTGAGTGACTATGATGGCGTGGGCACTGTGCTAGGTCTGCATTAGCATCTGTGACAGGAGCATTTTGGAAATGTGATGCCCCATTCATCGGAGTGACTTTAATGGCGGAGCCTTTGGCACCTTGGCAAGCTGGCTTTTGGGCCCCTCTCAAGTCTCATTAACTCATTGGCCATGGATTCTGCTCATCTCAATGGCTGGTCTTGCTGTCTCGCTGGTATCACCTCTGAAAAAAGTGACACAGTTTGATTCCATTGTGAAAAAAAAAAAGAAAATGGCTTGTCTGAGGTTAGATGAGTTTTTTTTTTTTTTCCCCTCTAAAGGATGCCATTTTTGGAGGAGGAACATAAAATTTATGAAATGGAAGTGACTTGGAATTAAGCTTCAGAAGAGAAGTTTACATCAATCTCCAGGATGGGATTGAGACAATGTCTTCATAATTATTATTATTATTATTACTTTTTGGTTAGTTTATTTAAATAACTGAGTTTTTCTTTGGTCTATTTCCAGTCTATTAGCAAGCCTATTTCTGTGGCCAGGCCTTGCCACTGCTATACTGTTTTTGATTTTGTTTTGTTTTTTTTTTTTCCTAATAGAACCTTGTCTTTATCTCTCATACAGGATGACCATCATCTGCAAGTTGTTTGTTGAGAGTCCCCTCTGACTTCAGAACAGCCAATTTATGGTGACATGAACAAATCAAGGGACTCAGAGCTAAAACAGGCAGGATTTCTAGATCTAATGAAGACTCTGTCAGGCCTCATTTGGATCTAGTTAATGAGGATCTGATTGAATTTGCCATCTTTATAACATTGTGAGGTCTTTGGGGCCAGTAAATGATTTCCCCTATTTTTCTACACAGAAGCAAGGATGAGGTCGAGTTGTCAGTGTAAACATTTGTATGTCATATGCCATCAGACATCATGCCCTTGGTGGATGATTTGCTAGGCCATCTTAGATAGGCCGTTTAATCTTTTTGTGTTTTAGCTTTTCCACCTGTGAAAGCATGGTTGCACACATAGGCCTTCTAAGGAAAGTGCGATTAGGAAGAATATATAAGGTGTGTTTACTTGAGGGGCTTTTGCAACAGAACCTTGTGTCACTTTTTGCTAGAGGGAGTGTCACCTTGAGGTGATATAACATTTTTATGGCAAGACACTCTGAGAAAAGGAGCTTGCCAAGCAAACATCAGATCTGAGGGAAGGAAGGGAGGGGCCATTCCTGCTATTTCATGCATTATCCTCCTGACAGGTAGTTTCTGACAAGGGCTTTTTGGTCTGGTAGCTTCTCCAAGGGAAAAATTGAAATCATGCGAACACTGTTTGGCAGTCCAAATTAAAGGTACCCACAATTTAAAAAGACAAATTCTTATGTGCTCAGCTTCAAATTATAAATTACCAGTAACATCTTGTGGTTTTGTTGTTTCGCTGTGGAGGGACTTTGGTGCTGAAGGCAGCCTTGTAGCTGGTTTTTCACACGCAGTTTGTAAACAACAGCCGGCCTTGACGGTGCTGTCGGTCTTTGAAGATGGGGAGCTCAGCACACTCTGATTTCGTTGTCTTCTGTTGTGATCCAGATTGCCCCAGATCTCCCAGACCAGATATGCTTTTTATAAATGTACACAGAACCAATCAGTGCTTATTTTGGTGTGACTAAAACTGTCACAGTAAATTCTTCAATAAAATCCTTGGGTGAAAATACATCTGAAATCAGAGAACAGTTTTGCTTCCATGACTTTCAGTTCCTATGTTTTAAAAGACTGGTATAAACTTTTTCATACTTACAGTGGAACTCAGTGGAGCCCTTTATTTCAGGTCACCTTCTTGCATGCCCACTCCCTCCCCCCAGCTCCCCCTTCTTGAGCTGCTAGCATGAGACCTGTTGCTTTCATCTGTGTGAATTCCCCACTGGCCGTGCCCCAACTCTCAGAATCATTCTCTTTCCCCCAAGGGAATCACCAGATGCTCAGTGTGTGATCAGTGTGCCCTGGGCTGCTCAGCGTCGCCTGGGCTTGCCTGCGTGTCCTCCAAAAATGTAAACAGAGACACCCGACTCTGCCTCAGGGTGGAGGGAAGGACCTCAAGTCAGTCACAAACCCAAACAAACAATGCAGGAAATGCTGCTTTTTTCCCTAATCGGTGCAGGAGGATGGGCTGTCTCATTATACAGTGCTAATGGTGCCTGGAAAATGAGGGTTCTGTGGGATAAAAAGCTACCTGTTAAGAGCTGTGACAAATTGTCAATCTGTGTTACAACACACTTTTAAACATTCCCAGCAATGTCATTTCTGCCAGTATCATAGGGAAATAGTTATGTGGTTAAAGCTTTAAATCAATAGTTAAGTTCACTGCATAATGTTTATAATAGCTCAAAACTGGAATGGCCTTGAATGTCCAACAAGAAGAATTTGATTAAATAACTTGTGCTATCTACCTGTCTGTCTGTCTCTCTCTTCCATACGTATCTATTTCTACCATTTAAAATGAGGGTGTAAATGGTCTTTTTAAAATTTAAATTAGAGACACCCTGGGAGAGCTTAATAAAAGATATAAACCAGGAGAAAATGTCCATTTGTTCAATGTTATCACGTAATATCAAGAGATTTCAACAAAAACTAGTCTATCACTTAAAGGTTAGGAATACTTAATCTAAAGAATTTACTAGAAATAATTAATAATTCAGATGTAAGAGATAGTAGAACAAACAGGTTGGAGAAGAGTATAATCCCATTTTTGTAAAAAAAAAAAGCAAAATATCCACTACATATGTAAAGAAAAGGCTTTGAAAGCATGAACAAGAGGGGCTAACAATGGCTTCTCTGGGGGCCACATGGTTTCTCTGCAAGTCTTCCTTTCGCCTTCCCTTCCTCCCTCCCTCTCTTCTTCCTTCCTTTCTTCATTCTTCTCTCTCTCCCTTACTCTTTCTCTTCTTTTTTTTGGCCTATTTGTATCTTCTGACTTTCCTACAACTAAACATAAATTAAATTGCTTTTATAAGAAGAAATATATCACACAGGTTTGTTTTAATTTTTTTTAAACAAGAGCTGTAATCAGTTTTGGCAGGTATGTTAGAACACCTGGGGACATTTCTAGCACCCCTCTGATGAAATACTGGAAGAAGCAATAATTAGGATGAAGGGATATTATTTCTGAGTGAGAGGTAATTAGAGCCATATGAAAAGCAAATAGTTTGATGGACTGATTTTCAACATGAAATACAAATGAAACATGTTAAAACAATTCTAAATGAATCAGAATAAATTCACTAATGCCCAAACCATACGTGGCAACCAGGAAAAGCCAGTCTACCTGTGACCTTTAGTTTGACATCAAGAATAGTATTACCATTCTTGGAATGTCCTTTGGGAGTGCCTCTGGCAACTCAATGTCTTGAAGGATTATGAGTGTGACATTCCTATTTCTCTCACCTAAGGAGGGGTCTGGGAGAAGTTGTTCTATCTTTGCAGACCTTGTTCTCTCAATTTGAAGGTGATGTTTGCATTTCTTCTATTTTCTGGCAAGTGTCTTTAAGGAAAGTGAAGTTGATTTTCAGACTCTGCGATGTCTGCTCAACATTCATGCCCCCTTTCTTGAGTAACAGGGTAGCCTCATCTAAGTGTCTCTCTGTCTCTCCCTTTCTGCCACAGTGAAAGGTGTAGGGATGGGCATGTGATCCAATCAGCGAGATAGAGCCAAGGTTTCTCAGCTGGGAGAATATAAGCTTGGAATTGTTCTGGAAAAAGCCTGTAGAGAATGATGGCAAACAGCAAAGTAGAGCCACAAGATAGAAGAAAATGGGGGAATGGGGGGTAGATCATCACATCTTGGGGCTTCATTTGAGCTCCCAGGTCTCTATGTCCCTGAAACAAACTTGTCACTGAAGTTTTCAATTACATGTGGCAATAATTTCCCTTTTGTTAAAAGCCAGTTTAAATTAGATCTGTTTTACTTACAGCCAATTGAGTCCTTATTCACACAGTGATTTAATAATAATACTTATTGAGCACTTCTTAAGTGACAGACCCTGTACAAACCCTTTATATGCATTTTCTTATTTAATTCTCACAACAGTTCTTTTTAAGAAAGGAAACAGGTTCAGAAAGATTAAATAACTTCCATAAGATCTCTCACCAAGTAGTAGTAGATCCAGATTCAAACCCAGATATGTCTGATTCTAAAACTCCGTGCTCGACCAGCATGCTATCAACTAAACGGTGATACTTGGTGAAAGGCATGACAGCTAGTGGACTGTACCTCTCTAGCATTCATTTTTCATAGCAATTTACAAAGGGACGCACTGAAGTTAACAAATGAGTGTTTACTAAGCATGGCCAATTTTTGAGTTAACTCTCTTCACCTCCCATTTCCTTGTCGGTGCTTCCTTTCATTATTGTGTTTTGCTTTCAGTACCAGACAATGCTTAACAGAATAATCCCAAATGACGTCTGTGTCTTCATTTTACAGTCTAAGAGTCTAGCAAAACCTCTAATTTATCTGATGCACATCCTACAACTTCTCTGGGGCTCACTTTGGCTACAAACAAGCAAACTTGGCGATAAAGCCTGGGTCCTTTAAGAATCAGGAAAGAGTGACAAAGGCTGCTTTGGTGGTATGTTGTTATAAACCCAGAGTGAGCTTTCTTTTTGTTAATAAAATGAAAATAAAATGAATAAAATGAAAATAAGGAGGTTTATCCATTCTGCACTGCTCCTCTCTCAAGTAGGATTTGCTTGCGCTTTATAGAACAGCAGAGTTCTCTCTTGAAGATCGAAGAAGAAAAAGGTAAACACTTGCCTGGGAAATATGGTTTTGACTCTAGCTTTGAGGTTCGCGTTGTGCTCATAACATCCTGTTCTTCTCAGCTGGCTGTGATGTGGTAGATAGCGGTTCTTCCCCAGGCTGTTAACAGCTGAGCTCATTTTTCATATAGATGCTGCTCGGTGGGACTGAGGAAGTGGGCCGCTGCTGCCTCTTCCTTTGTCACTCTTACGGCTAAGAACAGGTACTCCCCGTTGCTTTGAGAATGCACTTCCCATCTTCTCGAAACTTGGGTCTTTAATTTCTTTGAGATATTTTGCCAACTTAGATTTTATTGGGAGCCCACAGAGTATCTAACGGGTGGAAACAAAGTCTCAGAAAAAAATCATTTGTTTAGCATAGGAGAAAGGTACTCTGTTGAACTCTGCAGTGAGGGAGTCAGGAAAGGAAGAGTGGCTCTTAGGGAAAGGTGTGGTAAAACCTGATACTGAGAAAGAGCAGTGTAAGTGGAATCATCCGCTTTCCCTAGCACAGAGATTTCTGACTTCTTATCTATCCCCTCAGTAGGAGCTGGAGGAGTGGGAAATAGCTTTCTGTACAATATATTTATTAGCTTTCAAATGAAATTGTGTCTAGAAATCACATCTATTGCAAAGATATAAATGTAATATAATAAGGAATAAAATCTTACTTCTGCCACCGGGGAGCCAACCCCAAATAAGTTTATTGCATTTGGAGATTCTGAAGGCATAAGTAGGACAGGGATGACCTCTGCTCACCCGCAAGGAAGATTTCCCTTCTGAATTCCACACCAAGTTGCAAAGTCACTGCCTTGGCCAATTCAGAAGATGGACAACAGCAGGGTGTGTTGTTTGGATGGCTTTTGTTAGAGAGTAAAATGGCTGTCCTGTAATTGTGCTTCTCATCGGGTGGTTCCAAAACTTGCCTTATCACTGGAATCACAAAAAGTCTCGAAAAGGATTATAGAGATCCTTTGTCAAACCCAGACCTACTGAACAGGAATACATAAGAAAAAGCCTTAGCCATCTATAAATTTACATGGGTGATTCTTACGGTCAACCAGGGAGCTACCACTCTAGTTTTTCCTCAGTGGGATTAATTAATCTGATTGGCAACTCTTGCCACTCATCCACTGGGATCTGTAGATGTGATCCCAGGGCAGTCCAGTCTTCAATTAGGGTCAGGGGCAGGGAATGGAAGGTGATGATTAGAGGGACCTGGCAGAAACAAGTGTGGGCCCATGTGGGCAGTACTGAGGCATCTGTAGCGAGGCCCAACAGAGGGTGAAGAGGATTCCTGGAACGGTTGTCTGCAGGGGTTTTGAAGATTGGATTGTTAAATGAACAGGGAGTGGCAAAGCTCATACTTCTTCCTTCAAGGTAAACAGAAAAAATCTTATTTCTTTCTAGCTGTAGTGCCTACCATTTTTATTTTATTCATCATGGCCAAAAATCAGAGATATGTGTTAAACCAGTTCCTTCCAAACAGAGACATGAAAGACAAGAAATCTGAATGCAGACACTTCAACACAACATACATGTAGGTGGTAGTGTAGTTTCCTTTTACACCCAGGAGAGCACATCACATGCCCATTTACTCATTCAGTCATTTAATGAACAATCATTTATTGAGCAAAACCAACACCAATGAGGTATGGTACCAGGTGGTGGGGAGCAAATAAACAAAACACGATCTTTGCCCTTTAGATGATCACAGTTCCATGAGCATGTAAGAACTCACGTAGGAGAGGAAATGACCATTTCCCTCTGGGCAGGAGAAGGTGGACCAGGAGATCTTCCTAGAGAAGGTGATGCCTGAACAAGGTGTTTAAGAATGAAAGGGAGACTCACTTGGAAAACAGGCACAGTCTTCTTAGACAGAGGCTAGTTTGAACAAAGTCGCAGAATGGCCTGGTGGGTCAGGGGAAGTCTGTGTGATCTGCTATTACAACGTGAGATGGAAACATGGTGGGGTGTGATCTCGGGATTTGGTGGCATCCAAATCATGCACGGTCTTGAATGTCTCTGCTTCTAAGAAAAAGAACCTGGCATAACCCAAACACCTGAACTCATAAACATGCACGCAGTAGAAGGGAACAGAGGCTGCTCAGGTAAAGACACAGAGGAATATGAACAAACTCTTGCTTTTATTATGCATATACCTTGGGATTGGGTTTGTAGCAGTCTACCTCTCAGATAAGCTGGGCATAATAATATAGCAACTCATAACTTTTAGAGCATTGCTATATTTTTTCCTTAACTGCAGAATATGTTTTGAAAAAAAATGAAAACCACTTCTAGCTTCAATTTTAAAATGCCTTAATTTGAGAGACCATTAGTCATGAAGGTGTTTCCATAGCAAATGCGTGTGGGATGTCCTAGCATTGTTGGCAGTGGTTCAAGGGAACTTATATCATTAAATTAGGACAAGGCCTGGCATGACGGCTAGAAAATTCATGGCACTCTTCCCACAGCACGAGGCCTCCATTTAAGGGCAAGATAAAGGCAAGGCAAAGACCAAGAGGAGAAATGCTGGAATGAAAACAAGTAACAAAGGGAAGATAAAAATGGAAATCACAGTTCAGTGTGAATAATAGGAATGCAAATGGTGCTACTAAAATAGGAAGGAACATTACTTTTCAAAAAGGCAAAGCAAAGGAAAATTGTAGTAGCAAAAGCATTTTGCACAGTAAAATTGTACACTGTGTATGCCTTTCAGAAGCAAAGCCACCTACTCTAATTTTTCCCAGCACGATGCTGTGAATTTGGTGAGTCATTTTATGAAGGTTTACTACAAAGCCCCAATCTGCATATTTTTTTTATAATACATTTGGATTAAATCTTCCTTTTCCCGGCAGCTGCCTACTAATGGTCACATTTTATAGCCAAAATTTTCACCTGGGATAGAAAGTAGCATACTTTTTAAAAAATCAAAAAGTTTATGGAATGATCTACAAGGTTTATTGTTAAGTAAAAAAAAATTATGATAAAAATGTATATAGTAGGCTACTAAGAAGAAAGTAATCTGAATATAATTTGCTTATATTAAAAAACGCAGGAAAAGATTATTTATGGATGAGTGAGGAAACGGACTGGAGGAGGTAGGATTAGATGCTAAATGTCTCTGAATCTATTTTATTTTTGTTTTGAATTCAAAAGCATATAAATGTTTAACACGATTATAAAAAATTAGTCATGAAACAAAGCCATCTATAGAAATTGAAAGCAAAATGAAATAAATGAACTTAAGTCTCAAATTAGTGGCATAATCACAGAGAGGAATTATTTCAAGTGACACAGCCTGTAGATATACCCTAAGAAAAAAGAATTGCCAAAAAAAAAAAAAAAATTGAACTGTTTTTCCTAATCTTATTGTTTGGTGATAGTGTTGTTACTGCCTTGGTTTCCCTTTCTTCCTTCTTTCCCTCCTATCCTTGTCCCTCCCTTCCTTCCTTCCTTCCTTCCTTCCTTCCTTCTTCTCTCTCTCTCTCTTTTTTTTTTCTTCTTGGGACTGTTGTGTGTACTATGGGTTAAAGCAAGTGAGAAATTATGTTGGTATTGGGCACTAGGCTTTTTGGCTTAGAAGAAAGGTAATTCAGATTTAACATCTAAGAGGTTAAGTAAAAACCTTATTGTCTCAAATTTATATTGTCATTATCAATTGAAATTGTGATATATTTTAATATGAAAACAAAGATTCTCTAGGTTTATTCACTGAAAAGACTTAGAAATAATGACCAGGTAGGTAGAATGCATGTCCAGTGTTCATTTACTCTATTGAAAACCTAGTGCTCAGACTGGTCTCTTAGTACTATCTCCCATTAAAAGAAACCTGAGTCTCTTGGGAGAGAACCAATCACAGATCTGGGTCAGGAATTGTGTAAAATGAACTGGAATAATTTATCATACCAAAGAGTATGATAGGTATCAATGACTTTTGAGTTATGAGGAAGGCTTTCGCTAGGCAAAGGTGGGACAATTTGAGCCTCAATAAAATAATGACTACAATGAATTGAAACACATCAATTATGTTTAAACTTATTGTGATACTGAAACACACACACACACACACATATGCACACAGCCAAAAATATCCCCTTAAAACCCTAGGACCATTGGTTATCCTTGGAGGATGGTAGGTAACCAACTCAAAATTTCAAAACTAGTAAATGAAGGAAAAAAATCAAACATTTATCCTCTCTTCTCTACACACACTATACCATTGGGTAACCAAATAGTAAATAGCTCCTGATTCAAATCATCCAAATTAAAATGAAATTATTAGACAGTTAAGGAAATGTAAACACCAATTAAATGGTTAGCAATACTATGTACTTACTGTTATTTGTCTTTAGTTATGATAATGAATTGTGGTTACATTTAAGAAAAAGTTCATATATATATGAAGATGAAATGATATGATCTCTTCAAAATAATCCAATGGTGTGGAGGAGAGGGGAATTAGATGGTGGTATAAACAAAACAAGATTGACCATGAGTTGATAATTATTGAAGCTTAGTGCGTAAAGTTTATTGTATTGTTATTCTTTTTCTTTTTGTATATATTTGAAGTTTGCCTTATAAAAAATTTTAAATAAATCAGTTGCTTTGCTCATCTCTCTTTCCCTATAACCTCATAATCTTGCTTTCCAATGGCAAGTACTCAGTTAATGTTTGGAAACAGTCACATCGCTGTTGTTGAAGGTGTCTCTTTAGCATTATTCAAGTTTCTTTTTCTTAATGAAAAAAATGAACAGATAGAGAAATAAATTCTAGGCACTAGTCAAGCCAGTTAGTGGGTAACTCCTTTTGGGCAGTCATGAGATTTCAGACTTAAGCATCTGATGTTTGGAATTCTAAAGAGACTCTAGTCTCAAAGTGAAAGACATAGACCCTTTTATCTAGGAGCAATACTTCTCTGAACCACAAGAAAACAAAGTTTCTCAACTCAGCTGCTCGTGAAAATTGGCATGATGTGGTCTCATGACAGAATAAATCCTCAACTGCAGAAAGACCTAATCGCTAATTGTTGTACCATAAAGCATTTGGGCTTATGACTATCTCTGTTCAGTAAGCATGCGTAATTCTTCACCAGCAAAGCCCATGTTTCAATGCGTGGTGTTAAGTCAGTCTGGGATATTTGCTGTCATTCTGAAAGTTTTAATCTGTATAATCTTTCAATTACGTGCTACATTTTCTTGTATTAGTTCATTGATATTTCCCCTCCCCTTTTATTTTTTCTGAAACAATATTTCGGATCCCTGACCTCTTGCATTGATCCTATACATTTTTTCCCCCTCTTCTGTCCCATTTTCCATCTCTGTTATTTTGATGTAGTTTCTGAGCAACTTCTACAACTTTATGTTTCTGATCCTATTTACTTAAAAAATGTTTGTTCATGCAGAAAGAATTCTTTCTTATGTTTCTAATGGTTTCTGTTAAAAAATAGTATCCCACTCTTGTTTTATGTCTTTAGTGGGTACACTAAAGATGATTCATGATTCTCTGAAAGTACAACTTTTTAAAAGTTTTCTTTTGCTTTTTGAATTATCTCTGTTTCCTCTCCAAGTTTTGATTGTTTATTATTGTTTTTTGTCTTTGCTTTCCATGTTGGAGCCTTCCTTTAAATATCTAGAGATCTGTGGCTGACTGTTCACATTTAAAGATGATGATGGAAATAGTTGATTCAATGCTTTGTGCATAAGGCTGAGTCTTACCGACTGCCAAGCTTCGTAGTAATTAAGAGTAGAAACAGTTATGGAATGGGGGCCTGCAAGGGTGATATTTGCGACATCTAACAATTGCTTTGGCATGGGTATCAGAAATCAGAGAAGGTACCCAGACACTCAGAATGCACTGGCCATGAACAACTCATTCAAGAACACTGTGTGTACATGGCTGATTCAACTTTACTGGTAGATCTTTCTCTTGGACACATGGTTTCCTCAGAGAGGACGTCTTCAGTCTCCTGTCTTAGGTGAGATGAGAATAATATTAATAATCTTGGCTGAGCACGGTGACTCACACCTGTAATCCTAGCACTCTGGGAGGCCGAAGCGGGCGGATTGTTTGAGCTCAGGAGTTTCAGACCAGCCTGAGCAAGAACGAGACCCCATCTCTACTAAAAAAAATAGAAAGAAATTAGCTGGAAAACTAAAAATATATAGAAAAAGTTAGCCAGGCATGGTGGCACATGTTTGTAGTCCCAGCTACTCGGGAGGCTGAGGCAGCAGGATTGCTTGAGCCCAAGGAGTTTGAGGTTGCTGTGAGCTAGGCTGACGCCATGGCACTCACTCTAGCCCAGGCAACAGAGTGAGACTCTGGAAAAAAAAAAAAAAGATAATAATCCTGCTGCCAAGGTTGGAGGGGTCTGGGAGTTCTTTACCTAGGCTTTCATTTAATCCAGCGGCTATGCTTCATGTCCCTGGAGCTCAGAGCTTCTCAGATTTAATTTCTTCAGAATCCTTACTTTCTTGTCTTCTTAAGTAGGTTAGAGGTAATCATCTAGCTATTGATATAGAAGAGGAGATTTGGGAGTCTGATGGCTTCTTACTCAGTCATCCTTCTCACAGTTCGTTCTTCGGTTCCACTCTACAACCTCACCTTCAGAGACACTTGGAACCTCCAATTCCTAAACCATTCTGGGTTTCTTCTACCCAAATTGTCTTGCTTTCTGTTGGCATCCTTCTCTTCAGGCATACAGCTTAGCCTTTTCTGATCTATTAGATCAGTTACCACTTATCTAGCTGCTTTCTTTATTCTTTCTTTTTTTTTTTATAAAACTTTTTTTTTTTTTTTTTTTTTGAGATGGAGTCTCACTCTGTCACCTGGGCTAGAGTGCCCTGGCATCAGCCTAGCTCACAGTAACTTTACAAACTCCTGGGCTCAAGAGATCCTCCTGCCTCAGCCTCCCAAATAGCTGGGACTACAGGCACACTCCACCACACCCGGCTAATTTTTCCTGTTTTTAGTAGAAACGGCGTCTCACTCTTGCTCAGGCTGGTCTTGAAATCCTGACCTCAAGCCATCCTCTTGCCTTGGCCTCCCAGAGTGCTAGGATTACAGGCATGAGCCACTGCGCTCCACCATAATTTTTTATACACCTCATTCCCTTTCCAATTCTCTTTGCTCCAATGGTTTAAAATGTCTGTGTGTGCGTGTCTGTGTACATGTTTAATTTATTTTCAAGTTTTTAGTAGCATTCTAAAATAAAATAAAATAAATATGCATACTTAATCCATTAAGTTTGACCAGAAGTTTTACTTTTAAATTCTTAACATGTGTCTTTAAACATAATTAGTTTTTGACCACAATTAAAGCTCATCAGGTTAACACTATGGTGCTCAAATGGTGGCGTTTACTAGGGATTTGGGGGGGTGGAGGGTAGACCCACATCTGAGGGATGTGGTGAGCACTGTGGAGGGGAGGGGCATGCTTGAAATGTATTTGGGGATGGGAATTAGGGGTCTCAGTAGGGGGAAGGAAATCCTCTAAAACTGATTTATGTG
>CAUYRT010006420.1:0-15260 GCA_963574885.1 Lepilemur ruficaudatus | reverse complement strand
GGCTTCAGCCTCCCAGAGTGCTAGGATTATAGGCATGAGCCATCGCAATCGGCCTACTTTGTCTTTTTGATAGCACATTTCTATTCTACTTCAGCTGTTTTTACTGAAGGAATCAATTCTTTTTACAAGACTGATTGTTTTTTCCCAATATGACCCATGTATTAATAGGTTAGTACATCTTATCCACTCCCCCGGCTCCAGTTACTATTTCTATGCCAGTGGCTCACAGTTTACATCTTTTGCCCAAACCCTTCTCCTGAACCTTGGATGACCAGCTGCAATCTAGATATCTCAATCTGGATGCACCAGAAGCACTTCATGTGCTATGTATTAAAAACTTATCATCTTCTTCCCATATTCTTCTCTCAACTTCCTATCTAGGTAAGTGGCTTTGCCATCTACCTAGTTCCCCAAGTCAACAACCTGTCATTGTTGACATCCCTGTTCATCATCCCTTACATACAAATGCCAAGTCTTGTTGATTCTACTTGCCAAACGTATTTTAAGTCATTTCTCTCCATCACTATTTCCATGAACAGCCCAGGCACAATCATTTCTTGCTTCTATTACTATGAAAGGCTTCTGTCACTTCTTTGCCTTCAGTCTCTGTCCTCAAAAATCCAAGCTACATATTGTAACAAGAGTGATTGTTCCAAAGCACAAACAATAATGTCACTCTCCAGCTACAAAAGATTATACTGGACGCCCACCACCCTCAGGATTAAGCCTCAATTTCTCAACCTGGTTTTATAAGATTTTCATGATCTGGACCCTACTTGTTTCTACAGCTTCACCCCCCTCCCACCTCCTCATCTCCCAAACCTTGCTGTAGCCACATGGGCTTCTTTATCGTGTGTTCTGTTATTTCCTGGTCTTTGCATGTACTACACTCACCGCTTGAACACTCTGGCTTCTCTGCATTACCTGATACTGGTTATCAGCTAGACTCAGTTTCAGATCTCAGTGTAAATGCCACGTCCCCTGGGAAGCCTTCTGAGTGGGTCCTGCCCTAGACTGAGTAAGGCACCCCCTCTATGCTCCTTGAACACCCCGTGATTACTCTTGTCAGAGTTCATTGCACACTGTATTTTAATTTTTTATTTACTTGTCTCCCCTAACTAGATTGTTAGCCCCCTAAGGACAAATACAATGTCTTGTTTATTTTTATGTCTCTTGTAAAAGTGATCTTATAAAGGTCTGATAAAGGACTTAGTAAGGTTCTGGAACCAGTAAGCTCTCAATTACCATTGGTTGAGCTAATGAGTGAAGTTATAGAAATGACAGGATCCCTGGCTGCTAGAACACTTACACATGAAGCTTGAGTTACTCTGATTGTTTGGATTAGCAAGTAAACCTTCAGACCTAGGCCAGACTGGGGAAAATCAGGACTCTCAGTTTTTATGTAGGGCCTGGCCTAGACAGCTAAGTCCACAGCCAGCTGTTCTCTTACCAGTCTGAGGCATGTAAATTGTAAAAAGCCCTTAATCCCTAATTCTGATGGAAGCAACTTCATCCTCGAGATGGGTTATAAACTAGGCAAAGTCAATTTTCTATTCTTTTCTTCACTGGAGCATTCATCTAGGGATTAGACGGTTTCAACCTCAGGTTCCAGAAAAACAGATAGGCACAAGAAGATGAAGATTAATGCTGGAGAACAATGCAGGGACAGAGGTTTTGAATGAATAGTTGGAATATTTTTATAGGAATATATCAGAAACAGAGGTGAACATGAGACAATACCTCTTCTGTTTAGAAGAGTCACACAACAAGCAAACAAATAAATCAGTAAGATAAAATCAGAAAGTAATAAATGCTATGGTGTCAAAACAAGGTGATGTGATAGCAAGTGGGGGTCAGGAGGTGGCCGCTTATAACGGTGGGTCAGGAAAGGCCTCTTTGAAGAGGTGACATTTGAACTGAGACCTGAATGGTAAAAAGGAGACAGGCATGTAAAGAAATGTAAGGGAAAAAAAAGAGGGAAGGACAATCTCATTGGAAGGAATAGCAAGTGCCAAGAATACATTTGCAAGTTCAAGGAACAGAAAACAAAGGAACAAAGGGAGGGTAGTTGCATATGGGGGCAGGGAGGCGGGTTTACGTGCTGGGCAGTTCTGTTTAACAATCAGCTAACTGGGAAGCTGGAGGGTTCTAAGCAAGCGATTGACTTTTCCTAAATATCCTTGAATTCATAAACTGAGCAGGTAGGGGCTAAAAGTGGAAAAAAAAAGTATTTTTTTAACCTTTTCTACTTAAACTAAAACCTTGTATTTGTGCTTTTCAGCATTTCAGTGTTCAGAATGAATTGCTGACATATTAAAATGCATTTATTATACTTTGTATTTCCGTAATTGAAGAACTTAGAAATATCACGGCCATTAGTGATTCTAGGTGAAGAATGAACATTCCCTGCACTTTTTTATTTTTTTACTGTTCCTACCCAATGGGAGATTAGAAAGTAATTTTGTTTAAGAACTAAAATTAAAGCAATTGCTAATTTTAACCTATTCTGCTCCCATGTGGTTATTGCAATTAAAATCAGAATTTGTGACAGTCACATCCAACCAGAAGTCAGCATTTTAAAACCTTTCATTCTAGACTTCTAAACGAATAGCTGAAATCTTGCAAATCTTCTCTGTTTAACTGCAATGTACACAGCCTTTCTAGTGAAACTGTGAGATTTAAAGGTGAATTGAATCTGAGTGTAATTAAAAAGTTATTTGGACAGCATTCCTTGCTAGGAAACGGTTATCTACAATAGTGTTTTTTAATGATTCTAAAGCTTGGTTTATTATCTATAATTCAGAAACTTTATGTGGTTCTCTGTCAAAATAAAAACTGAATATACTGTAGTACTGAAAAAATATTTTTTTTCCTGAGGAGCTCAAAGCATTTCACTGATGTTTTCTCATTAGTCCTCACCATTTCCCCAAGGTAAGTAGACGGAAAGTGGTGTGCACATTCAATGGATGGGGGAACAAGGCCAAGAGAAATGAATGAACGTGCCCAAGGTCATATAATACGTCAGTGGCAGGCGAGGGATGAATCTCAGGTCTTCTAATTCCCAGGGATCGGGCATTTTGTAATGTCAGGCAGGTACCAAACCAGTTTTTGTTTGCCTTGGTACATTCAAGTCCTCATGTATACAATTACAATGAACAAATAAGACAGCTGTACTACGGCATAGCTCTATGTTTGCTGTTTATACTGGCAAGGATTCTTAACTGTTGTTTTAAAATGAAGACTTTGGGCGTGGTTTATAAAGAGCAGTAAGATTAAAATATTTATCTCATATATTGTGTGGAGGTTGTATGTCTAGGAACCTATACTGGCTGTAGGAAGTTTATTATTTTGCTAAAGATTAGATTTATTGCCTTTTTCTTTCTTTCTTTTTTTTTTTTTTATGAGATAGAGTCTTGCTCTGTCGACCGTCTAGAATGCAGTGGCATCATCAAAGCTCACTGCAACCACAAACTCCTGGGTGCAAGTGATCCTCCTGCCTCAGCCTCCCGAGTAGCTGGCACTATAGGTGTGTGCCACCACACCTGGCTAATTTTTCTATTTTTTTGTAGAGATGGGGTATCATTCTTCCTCAGGCTGGTCTTGAACTCCTGAGCTCAAGCGATCCTCCTGCCTCGGCCTCCCAAAGTGCTAGGATTACAGGTGTGAGCCACTGTGCCTAGCTATAGATTTATCACCTTTTGTTTAAGGAATTAGAAATATAAAAATACATACACACACACACACACACACACACACCTTCATTGTATCATTTCCCTGTTGAATGCTTTTCCTCCATAATAAGATATTTGAAATCTGTGGGCTACTGTAAAAAGCTGAAGTTGTTTAAGCTTTGATTGTTAGGTTTTAGAGTATTTATATGTCATCTCAACTAGTACATGTTCCTGCTTTTTTGCCTTCTCCTCTCTTTCCCATGCCTGAATCTTTATTGTAAAAAATTCGAAACACACACAGGCACAGCAAGAATAGTACAATAAACCTTCATATACCTATCACTCTGATGATAATTACATGTAATTATAATTATATAATTATAAAGATTTTGCCACACTTATTTCATTTGGCTTTTTTTTTTGCCTTTGCCAAATGTTTAAAAAATTAAATCCCAGACATCAAGTCATTTCACCTTTGTATACTTGACCTATATATGAGTCTCTAAAAATAAGAACTTTTAAATCATAGTCACAATGCCTTTACCACATAAAAAATTTAATAATAATGTCTTTGTATCATCTAAAATTCATTCCTTAAAAAAATTTCTCAGATTGTTAAAAAAAAAAAAAAAGAAAAGAAAAGCAATCTTTTCCTAGTTGACGTGTTCAAATCAGGATCCGAATGTGGCATTTGGTTGTCATGTCACTCTTGTACTCTGGAACATCTCTCTCCTTTTTCTTTCCCACACCCTGCTGTTGACAAGCTGCAGAAGCCAGGTAAGTTGCTCTGAAGAATGTCCTACATTTTGAAATTATCTGTTGCTTCTTTGTAGTATCATTTAACTCGTTTCTCTATTTCTTGTGTTTTCTATGAATGGAAGTTAGCTCTACAGGCTTGATTAGATTCAGGTTCCATCTTTTGAAGCTGTAAGAATGCTTCATAGGGGGTGCTGTGAGCTTCCTGTTACATTACACAAAGAGGCCCATAGAATCTGGTTGTTCCACCCTTAATGATTGATCAGAGGGTTCATACAGTGACAGTCTGATCCCTCCATTGTAAAGTTCCCCATCAGCCTTTCAACTAATGGTATCAACCACTGATGACCTGAATCAGTTATTTCAAAGACTTGAAGTCATTATTTTGTAATTCTAACATTCCTTCCACATTTATTAGCTGAAATGCTTCTGTAAAGACAAAACTTTCCTCATGAACTAAACCTATTTGGTTTAAGAGACAATAAATGCTTAATTCTTTCCTTTTATTTGACAAACAGTTGGTATCCTAGTTACAGTCAACAGTGTCCGAGGAGGTAGGTTTCAGTCAATTATATCCAGGATTCTTCTTGAGACATAAATTCCTGCACTGACTTTTTACTTCTGACAACAGCACACAGCAGAAGAACATAATACAGGTAGAGTACTTGCTACACATTGGGTTTTAAGGAAAGCACACAGTCCTCTCTCTGTTGTATCAGGTTCTTCCCCATCTGAACCAAATCTTTTCTTCTGTTTCCTTTGGCATTACTTCCCTCCCTAGTGGGTAGTAATGAGATGTAGAACCCAAAGAGGAGGAAAGGGAGAAAGTCCAGGTAGAAACAAGAGGAGGAGAAGACGCCGAGCATCCTGGAAAAAAGAATATTAAACACTTATTTCAAAGGAAACAGAAAATATTTCTACATCATCTCCAGCCTTAAAGGAAAGAAGCAAACTACAGAAAGTTCTTTGCACCTCTGTTCAAGGCACATAACATTGAACTTTATCAGACTTTTATCTTAATAATCCTATAATTAATTGGTGAGGGAAGCTAAAATGGGGTGATGCTGATGACCAGGAATTCTTGCAATGCCAAAATCTTTCATGTTGTGCATCGGAACAAGATCACTAGGGGGAAATACCCTTATAAACCCGTAAGCCAAGGTGGATCGCAGAAGCCCGCAGGGTTTGTAGGATCCTAACATTAACAGGGAACACGGCCCTGTTTATGCAACTACCACAGGCCTAACTGGTTGGATAACTTTCTAATAACAACCCTTTATTCAACAACAATATATTTTTATTGTCAGTGTCAGAAATAATTTCATTCTTTACTCATGTACAAAATGAGGTTGAGATACTAGCTTTCAGCAATAAGACTTACAACAACATTTTAATATCTTTTAATGTTAGGACACAAGGATCATTACTACAAAATGATAGTGGTTTTCCAAAGTCCTGCCTCCTTAACAAAAGATAGAAAAGGTAAAGTAAATTTGCAATATTTTTTGAATGGTCCAAAAATTCATGTGGAAAATGATAGCTCAGAATAAGAAGGCTTTGCTTTTCATTCACCTTCCTGTAATGGATATTAATCCCTTAAGGTGTAAAATTTTCTCTGCCCTGCCAAGTTACACATTCTAAAAATCAAATTTTATAATATAGCCTGATATTCAAAGATGAATAATATTAGGAATGGAGGTCTTAGAAGATTTGAAGACAAGGTGAAAGTAATAAATCACTGACCTTTTATAGAAAACAAGCTTAAATAATGTCTTTTTTCTAAGAACAATTGGAAAGAATCTTGACACTCAATTCAGCTATCAAGTTAATGATAGTCTTTGCGGGAAAAGTTACCCAAAGGTTATTGGGAAAGTTTGAATAATGAGTGCCCAGAGGTTAAAGTGGAAATAATTGGTTTTGGGTGTCTTGGCACTATTCCTCATTAAGTAGCATATGTATTTGTGTACCGACATACGAGAATGAGCATAATGTGTTAAGATCTTTGCGTCACACATTAACACCCACCAGGGATAATCCACCATGGAAGAGGCACTGAAAACCCAAATAGACAGAATGACTTGGCCGGCTGATGTTACTCAGCCTACGTCATCGGCCACCCCAGAGCTGGCATGATGGGCACATAAACAGGGCCATGGGGAAAGGTGGAGACGGTGCATTGGCGCACTTGCATGGGCTACCACTTACCAAGTCTGATCTAGCTAGTGCCACTGCCACATGTCCCACATGTCAGTAACAGAAACCAGTGTTGAGCCATCGCTTCAACACCATCCCCCAAAGAGACAAAACGGCTACTTGGTGAGAAGTTGAATACAGTGGGCCTTTTCCATTCAATTTTTTTCTGACAGTAATAGACAAATATTATGGTTAAATGTTAGTTTTTCTGCCTACAGAGCCTCTGCCAGCACCACTACCCAATAGCTTATTGTGTGTTTGATCCACCAACATGGAATCCTGCATAATATCCATCAGACCAGGGGACCTCCTTTACAGCAAAGGAGATATGAGAGTGGGCCCATGGCCATGGAATTTTCCTGGCTTTATCACATACCACATGAACTAGAAGCTGCTGGCCAGATAGAGAATTGGAATGGTTTGCTGAAAACATGCTTAAGCACCAGCTCAGAGTCAAAA
Organism: Lepilemur ruficaudatus; assembly: GCA_963574885.1. Lineage (NCBI taxonomy): Eukaryota > Metazoa > Chordata > Mammalia > Primates > Lepilemuridae > Lepilemur > Lepilemur ruficaudatus. The sequence goes on along the minus strand of CAUYRT010006420.1, from coordinate 8,181 downwards.
CTTCCTAAGGATGGGGCGTCATCCTCAGGGTACAATGTCCCCAGTAGGATGAATACATGAGACTGAGAACCAAGGGGTTGCAATAGGAATGATTCTACTCCCCATCATTCCCAATAACCCACCCGGGGAATGTGTGCTGCCTATTCCCATCACATTAGGCTCTGCAGGTTAGAGATTCTGATCCTCAAAGGAGAAACACTTCCCCTAGGGAATGTAAAAACAGTCCCATCAAAGCATAAGCAAGTTGTCCTGAGCACTACAAGCTCCTTGCGTTGAGGGACCAGCAGACAAGCAGAGGAGTCACTATCTAGGAGGGATAATCAACCCCAATCACCAGGAGGAGGTAACACTCTTAGTACACAATGGGGACATGGAGGAGTATGCTGTGGCACTCAGGTGATCTACTTGGGCACACTTGTTGCACCCTTGCCAAACTGTGATGGAAAAAGACAAGGAAAGTACCCCCAGCCTGAGAAGGACTTGGACACCAGGGCTCACTCCCCTTAGCAAAGAGAATCCAGGTCATGCCACCAGCTAAGTCACCAAACCAGCAGGGACACTAGCTGAGGGCCAGGGGATTCTAGGATGCTTAGGGAGGAGAGAGAAAGTGAGTACTAGTTGCAGCCCCAAGGCCAGTCTCAGCAGCAGTGGGTGTCGTTTGTTCCACCAACCTTCCCCTTTTAAGGAAAAGAGCTCCGTTGGACATGCATGAAGTAGTACATGGGGTGGTCCATGCTGAACATGGCAATGAGCTGCCCAGATCCCCCTATGAGGAAGGATTTGTTGTCTCAGCTGCTGGGAGAGCAATTGACTGTCAGTTGTTGTAGGAATTGCCTCAGCTGCAGAGATCCACCCTTCCAAGGTCATATCCTTTTGGAGGCAGCCTATATCCAATGGCTGAAGTGACAGTACAAAGGGTCTGCCTCATTGGCCCAGTGTGGGACAACTCTGAGGGACCATTTCAGCTCCAGAGTTCCCAGGGAATTGGCTGAGGCCTTCCCTGCAGCTTGACTTCTCCCTCTGCCCGATTCTTCTTTCTCTCCTTCCCTAATAAATATCCAGCACTAAGCCATGTCTCAGAGTCCACTTCCCAGGGCACCCAAACTGCAAGTATTGGTGCCAGAGAATCCTGCTTTTGTGAGTTTCCATCAGTCTGATAATTTCTTTTGTTGGTGCTATCACTGTGGGGTCTAAAGATGGCCTGGACGGAGTTGGCCCCTCGCCTCTCTGTGCCACCACAGTCCTGAGTTTATTCCTTTCATTATAGCTCTCACCATGTCACGTCGAAGTGTCATCTATGTGAATGTGGCAGTCTGCCTCTCTGAAGAATTAATCTCACTCTGGAAACCAGGGATCCTTTCCTCACCAACCTTTTGTTCCCAGCACATAGTACACAATCAGTGCTCAAACTATATTGTCAAATAGTGATGAGAGAAGCCTTAGCTTTAAATAAGGCTTTTTGTTTGACTCTTTTTTGAAGTTCTAATCCCTTTATGGAAAAAAAAAGTAGATCTTTATTAGACTATCTGCTATATTTGGCTCTGTGTCAGAGAAAGTCATACTGATCACATCAGAATTTATTTTTCCTTTGTGTCTGGATATGAATCAAGTGTTGAATGGTGACCAGCAGCAGGGCAGCAATAGATTTTCCAAGCAAGGGTGAAGGGTGAATGAGTCTTGTCAACTTCTCTGGCCAATATCTGGGAAGTCAGTGACTTCCTGGTGACACAGCAGCTGTCACTTACTGAGAAGCTGCTATGTACCAGGCACAATGCTAGGCCCACAGGTCAGAGAGAAAAGACTGTCCTGCCCTAGGAAGGTTAATCTAATGAGGAAGGCAGATGAATGAATGACTTGGATATAGACAAGCCATGTTTGTCCTAAAATACCTGTGACAGTACCAGTGCCAGGACAAGAGTGAAATGTGAAGCAGCAGGAAGGATTCTTTGAAATGAGATCATAAAAGTCACCAATAACTAGTTTCACTGGAGATACATACATGCACACACACACACACGCACACATTTTCTCTCTGGTTAAGTAGCTGAGGAATCGCAAACCTTCCCAGTAGAAGATATTTAATGAAGAACAGGTTGTTTACTGGGAAAAGAAGCCAGGTAATTTGGTGAGACTGAAGGGTTTGTGCAGCAAAAGCTCTAGGAAGATCATACCAAAGATGAACTCAGGATCAATAGGAGATACCAGCAGACTCATGTGCTCTTTTTCTCTCTTCTCTTCACTTTGAGGAGGGTATGGATTCAGGGGACAGGCAGAGGAAAGAGTGGACTTATAATTCTTTCTTATAAAATGAGAAACTACCAAAATAGTACTATCCACCAGTGTTTAAATGCATAGGATAGGAGGGGTAAAAAAAAAATAACTTTGTACCAGGATATCAATTAATTACACATGGAAAAAGAACAAAGTGTCAGAAAGCTAATGTACCTTCTGGAAGACTAACGCAAGAACTGACATCAGCGAGATAATAAATTTTACAGTAAATTAATGTGCTTCCCTTTGTCCACAATAAGGATGCTTCTGCACCCCCACTGGTAGGACTTGCTCGTTGAAGGATAATAGTGAACCTGTCCCAAGCCAGCTCTACTCTTTTACTCCTTCGTCAGGAGCAAGAGCAACCAACAGGTTAGGAGTTAGTTAGCAGGATCTATAATTAGACTTTCATACAAGATCTCATGATCGGGGAGAAACCTGTCTAGGCAGGTGTCACATTCAGAAGACTACAACAAGGAGAAGATGCCAGAAGATAAATGGAACACAGTGCTAATTGAAGCAAGAGGGAGAGTTCAACCATCACCCAGGTGCCTACTACAACACTCCAAGAAAGACACTGCTAAGATTTGGCCCTAAAGCTTACATGAAACCTTGAGATTTGCAGCTGGCCTAGATTGTACGGGAGCCACAGATTGCCACTCCTCTGATCTGAAACCTATCGCGAAAGCATGCCCTGTCCTCTGAGGCCCAGGACCAAATCTTGGTTTCAGCACTTCAGTGATGAGATGCGCCAAGGATAGATAAGCCCAAGGAAGACGAATCAGTTAAAAGAACATTGACTAACAACAGCAGTGAATCTCACAGACATAACAATGAGCAAAAGAAGACAAGTGCAAAAAGAACATACTGTTTGATTCCATTTATATCAAGTTCAAGAACAGCAAAAGCAATGTACAGTGATAAAAGTCAGAACAGTAGCATCTCTAGGGGCAGGCTGGTGGGGGCGTCAGACACTGCCTAGGAAGGGAGTCAAGAAATCTTTCTGGGGTGAGGGAAGTGTTCTATATCTTGATCTGGGTAGGGGTTATCTGGATGCATCCAATATGCAGAAATTCATTAAATTATTCATCTAAAGTTTGTATACTTTATATATGTTTTTCTCCCTACTTCTTTTTAACCTTATTTCCCTTCTCTTCCTTCCACCACACACATACACACACACACACACACACACAAACACACACACACACACACACACACACATTTTGAGGAAAGTTGCCTAGGCCAATTTCCATCTGCACTCCTCTTCCTCAGGAACTGGATTGTAGGGAGGAGTAAACTTCATTTCCCCCAGTGGTGAAGGTGCTGCGAATACAGCAGCACAGAACATAGTCCCAGACAGGGGGCTGGGTACACAGGTAGAACGTCATTTCCTGAAACTGGGGAGAGGAGTGGGCAAGTTTGGAACCCAAAGGAAACGGGGAGCTACAGGGACAAGATTAGGGAATTTACAGGGACTAACAAGGCTTGGCCACGAAAAGAGTCCTTTCCTACCTAGAAGGTGCAAGGAGAGAAGAGGGCCAAAAGCAGCAACAACACTGCAGAGCGCCAGGGAGATTATAGCCCAGGGTCTGTGATTCCCCAGGTCTAAGAACAGGATCTGCAGTGGGATTAAACTACAGATAAAGATTGTTGTGTGGCCCTAGTTACATAAAAAGAGCCAGAGCAATTGTTAGCAATACCACCTAAGGCCACGGAAACCAAAGGAAACCAGCTCTTATCAAGGGATTAAACTGAAACCTTAGACTCATTTGCATTTCTTAAACATTTTTTAAATTGGTACATATGATTGTACATATTTATGGGTACATGTGATATTTTGATACATGCATACAATGTATAATATTCAAATCAGGGTAATTAGGGTATCTGTTACCTCGAACATTTATCATTTCTTTGTGTTGGGAACATTTTGAGGCTTCTCTTCGAGCTATTTTGAAATATATACAATATATTGTTGTAACTATAGTCACTCTACTGTGCTATCAAACACTATACTTGTTCCTCATATCTCACTGTATTTTTGTATCCATTAACCAACCTCTCTCTATCCCCAAACTCCCCTCCTCGCTCTACCCTTCCCAGTCTCTGGTAACCATCATTGTACTCTCTAGCTCCATGAGATCAATACTTCACTCACATATGAATGAGAACATGTGATATTTGTATTGCTGTGCCTGGCTTATTTCACTTAACCTATGACCTCTAGTGCCAATCTAGTTCACAATGTATTTTAATTAAGTATCCCACGAAGAGGTAAAAAGCACTCAAAACAAAAGCAATATTGAACCTTTTCAGGATATGAGACCTTGTCTCTCATCTGCATAGCTTTCAGCTTTGAGCTAAAGCTGGCCAGGTGCGGTGGCTCACACCTGTAATTCCAGCACCTTGGAACTGAGGTGGGAAGATCACTTAAGCCCAGGAGTTTGAGACCAGACTGGACAGTATAGCATGACTTCATCTCTATGAAAAATTAAAAATTAACTGAGCATGGGGGTGGCACCCACCTATAGTCCTGCCTACCTACTTGGGAGGCTAAGGCAGGAGGATTGCTTGATCCCAGGAGTTCAAGGTTATAGCGAGCTGTGGTTGCTACACTGCACTCCAGCCTGGGTGACAGAGTGAGACCCTGTCTCAAAAAAAAAAAAAAAAAGTATCACTGGCATAGTACGCATAACAGAATGACAGGATGGAATCTCTAATTGTAATCATGAATATAAGCCTGGCTTGTCTAAGATCAACATAGATGCTATTGTCATCAGAAGCACAGAGTGGCTCTCCATGCAGTCATTTAGGGATAACATTAGCCATTTTAGCATGCAAAGAAAACAATGCTGTCATAAACAACAGCTGCATCGGAGAATACACCATAGTCATCAGAGACCAGCACCAAACTGGGCAATCATACAGAAGTCCAGTAATTAATTAAGTTTAGAGATTGTTCCAAGCTAGCTACTGGTCCTATTCTCCAATGCCATTTACAAGAAGCATTCTATTTTTCATTCAGGACAAGGGCACGTGTTTATCAAAGTGAAAATGCTACTCCCAGGGACGGGAACTGCTGCCAGATTCACCTTCCTGAAACTCCTCTTCTAGTATGTTTCTCCTCTGCTTGAAACCGTTCAGGGCTCTTCTCTCCAACGTAGCAAATATGCATCATTTTAATCAGCTTTCAAGACAAATCCATTATCTGGCCTCATTCTGTGCAGTAAAAATTCTTTCTGACTACTTGCAGGAGTCCTTCTACTTCGGCCACTCCAGAAAGCCTTTGCTGGTGCTGTTCCCCTTACCTGGGCCACCCTCTCAGATTCCCTCCCACCTATTCAAATCCTGAGCAGGTTTCAGAGCCAGGTTCTAGATTCCACTTCTACACACATGCAACGGTCCTTGATCCCATCAACCTCAGTGAGCTCATCTTTAGTCCCTCAGCACTCAGTGCCCCAGACAAGTTAGCCCTTCATTTTATACAAACACTCTTTGGGGTTTTGTTGTTGTTGTCGTTCTTGTTTGAGGTAATGTACTCTTTCCTAGTTCCTTTGAAACCCCAGTGTCTCTCCATCCTGATGACATCCTCATCCGGCCACCCAAGAATTCCCACTGTGAATTTTGTGTGAGAGTTTCTCCAGAATGTATACCCAGGAGTGGAATTGTAGACTATAAAGTAGATGCATCTCCAACTTTTTTTTCAAGAGACAGGGGTCTCACTATGTTGCCCAGGCTGAACTTGAATTTCTGGGCTCAAGCGATCCTCTCACCTCAGTCTCCTGGAGCTACAGGCATGCACCACTTGGTGCCTGCAGGCATCTTCAACTTTGCCAGGAAATTCCAAAGTGTTCTATACTCTGCTCCTGTCAATTTACATTCCACCAGCAGTGGATGTGTTGCAAGAAGGGTTCCCCCAGGGAAGTAGACTCTGAAACAGAGATTAGCATGCAGAAAGTACTCTCAGGATCTACAGTTGTGGAGGGGGAGGGAATGAAGTGGGATTGGATGGAGGAACAAGTTGGTCTGTGATGAAATCTCAAGGAAAGCCTCAGCTCACCCCACAGAGAGCTCTGAAGCTGAGACAGCCCTTCAAAGTTGTCCCTATTTGGAATGAGGAGGAGGCGAGTCCTTTATAACCCCACTTGATCAATCACTGGATGCAGACTGCCCCAAGGGAGGCTGCATAGCCTTGGGCAAGACAATTCTCTTCAGCTGATTTATGACACTATGTCATAAATCAAGTTTCCCTAATGTGTAGTTTTGTTTCTGGGCTCTCTGTTCCATTCCACTGGTCCATTTGTCTATCCTTCTACCGATATGACACTGTCATAATCACTATACCTGCATCATATTAAATAGCTACAGATCAATTTTGTGAGAATTGATGTTTTTAAATATTGAGTCTTTCTATCTAAGAAGATGATTTATCTCTCCAGATATTGAAGTTTTCTTTATTATCATCTAATAAAATTTATATTCATCTCTGAATACAGGTCTTGCACGTGTTTTATTATATTTATTCCCAGGTATTTTTTACTTTTTCTTGCTATTGTAAAGATACTTTCTAACAGCTTGTTGCTGGTGTTTAGAAATACAATTAATTTGGATTTTCATCCAGCAATCTTACTAAATTCTCACACTAATGCTAATAAATTTTCTGTAAATTCTTTTCAGTTTGCCAGTAATCATAAAATCTAATTCATACTATCAAATGGACAACGTGCTTCCATATTAATTCATTACAATACAAAGATGTCTGCCGGCCGCGGTGGCTCACGCCTGTAATGCTAGCACTCTGGGAGGCTGGGGCGGGTGGATTGGTCAAGGTCAGGAGTTCGAAACCAGCCTGAGCAAGAGCGAGACCCCGTCTCTACTAATAATAGAAAGAAATTAATTGGCCAACTAAATATATATAGAAAAAATTAGCCGGGCATGGTGGCACATGCCTGTAGTCCCAGTTACTTGGGAGGCTGAGGCAGAAGGATCGCTTGAGCCCAGGAGTTTGAGGTTGCTGTGAGCTAGGCTGACGCCACGGCACTCACTGTAGCCCCGGCAACAGAGTGAGACTCTGTCTCAAAAAAAAAAAAAAAAAAAAGATGTCTAAAACCAAAACTAAATCATTTCCTTCCTCCCCTACTACATTCCACATCCTATGTCTACATGTTTACTGGTGTTAACTGCCTCTCACATTTTTCTCCTTGTTCATTCAATGTATATACCAATTTGCAAGGTGTTGGTGTTTTGTTTTTGTTTTTTAGAGTAGTCAAATACAGTAGTGAGGAGAGGGGAGAAGTAGTAGAACAAGGAGTTCAATCTGTAACTTCCTATGAACAATCAAGTGGGATAACTCCCTACCTTTGGACCAGCCTGCAACGTGCTGGTTTGTTTGCTTTTATTGCCACAGGATTACACCAAACACATTCTTCTGTGACCTGCTTTTGTTACTTGCTTACTATCACGAAGTTCCCTAACTCTATTTTTTTCCTAACATCTTTATACATTGTACATAAATGAACTCATATCATATATGCTGGTTGGTTTTTTGGTTGGTTGATTTGAGTACCTCACTCTTAAAAAACTGAAAAATCAGGAAACTAAATGTGAAGGCTTTGACTCTCCATCAAAAGATTGCTGAATTATTTATATTTATGTAAGTTTAAATAAAATATTTAAGGTGCCTATTATTTTTTCTTTTTTTTTTTTTTTTTGAGACAGAGTCTCACTCTGTTGCCCGGGCTAGAGTGAGTGCCATGGCGTCAGCTTAGCTCACAGCAACCTCAAACTCCTGGGCTCAAGCGATCCTTCTGCCTCAGCCTCCCGAGTAGCTGGGACTACAGGCATGTGCCACCATGCCCGGCTCATTTTTTCTATATATATCTTTAGTTGGCCAATTAATTTCTTTCT
>CAUYRT010006419.1:0-11443 GCA_963574885.1 Lepilemur ruficaudatus | reverse complement strand
CCTGTCTCTCTGCATCCACACCAACATTTATTGTTTTGTGACTTTTTGGTAAAGGCCATTCTCGAGATAAGTGATATCTCATTGTGGTTTTGATTTGCATTTCCCTGATGATTAGAGATGTTGAGCATTTTTTCATATGTTTGTTGGCCATTATTCTGTTGTCTTTTGAAAAGTTTCTGTTCATGTCCTTTGCCCACTTTTTGATAGGGTTGTTTGATTTTTTCTTGCTGATTTTCCTAAGTTGTATATAGATTCTAGTTATCAGCCCCTTATCAGATGTGTAGCTTGCAAAATTTTCTCCCATTCTGTAGGTTGTCTGTTTGCTCTTGTGACAGTTTATTTGGCTGTGAAGAAGCTTTTTAGTTTGATCAGGTCCCATTTATTTATTTTTGTTGTTGCTGTAATTGCCTTTGGGGTCTTCTTCATAAATTCTTTGCCTAGCCCAATGTCTACAAGAGTATTTCCAACATTTTCCTCTAGAATTTTAATAGTTTCATACCTTAGGTTGAAGTCTGTTACCCAGCGTGAGTTGATTTTTGTGGGAGGTGAAAGGTGTGGATCCTGTTTCAGTCTTCTACATGTGGCTGTCCAGTTTTCTCAACACCATTTATTCAATAAGGATTCTTTTCCCCATTGTATGTTTTTGTCTGCTTTGTCGAAGATTAGATGGCTATATGAAGATGGCTTTATATCTGGGTTCTCAGTTCTGTGCTACTGGTCAATGTCCCTGTTCTTGTGCCAGTAACAAGCTGTTTTAATTACTATAGCCTTGTAGTATAATTTGAAGTCTGGTAAACTGATACCTCCCATTTTGTTTTTATTGCGTAGGATTGCTTTTGCTATACGGGGTCTTCTCTTGTTCCATATGAAGCGTAAAGTTATTTTTTTCTATATCTGTGAAAAATGATGGTAATTTAATAGGAATTGCATTGACTCTGTAGATTGGGTAATATAGGCATTTTAACAATGTTGATTCTGCTGACCACGAGCATGGCATGGTCTTCCACCTGTTTATATCCTCTGCTATTTCCTTTCTCAGTGTTTCATAGTTCTCCCTGTAGAGGTCTTTTACCTCCCTAGTTAAATATATTCCTAGGTATTTTATTTCCTTTGTTGGCAGTTTCAAGGGTATTGAGTCTTTGAGTTGGTTCTCAGTTTGACTGTCATTGGCGTATATGAATGCCTCTGATTTGTGTGTATTGATTTTGTATCCTGAGACTTTACTAAATTCATTTATCAATTCAAGGAGTCTCTTGGTTGAATCCTTGGGGTTTTCTAGATATAATATCATATCATCAGCAAAGAGTGACAGTTTGATCTCTTCTCCCCCCATCTGGACACCCTTAATTCCACTCTCTTATCTGATTGCTATAGCTGGGACTTCCAGCACTATGTTGAATAGAAGTTGAGATAGTGGGCAACCTTGCCTTGTTCCAGTTCTAAGTGGGAATGCTTTCAATTTTTCCCCATTCAGTAGGATGTTGGCTGTGGGTTTGTCACATATGGCTTGTATCAGTTTTAGGTAAGCCCCATCTATGCCTATTTTGTTAAGCGTTCTTACCATAAAAGGGTGTTGAATTTTGTCAAATGCTTTTTCTGCGTCTATTGAGAGGATCATATGGTCTTTGTTTTTGCTTTTGTTGATGTGGTGTATAACATTTGTAGATTTGCATATGTTGAACCATCCGAGAGGAGTTACTTTGAACTCACTCACCTTTGCTCTCTTTTTTTCATTCCAGAGCTGAGTAGTATAGGTTCTTTTCTCTACTAAGTCTGTTGAAGGAGGGGGAGGGGAGGGGTTTCCTATTCAAACACCACATCTCCGCCGTACTCACACAAGACAATGTGTGTGATGCCGTGGCCTCCAGGGAAGGTTTTTAACTGAACTGAAAGGGGTAAGAGGAGGCATTGAGCCTAGGATTTTATTTTACCCTACTTATGAGCTAATAGGTTTCTTATTAATATTTCATGGATGCTGACAGAAGACACAAGGGATCTGGGTCAGAGACAAAGGGTCTTATTAGTTTTGGTGCAGATAGCAGCATGAGCATTAGCATGTTGTGTCATTTCCCTTCTTGCTTCTTAGACTCATGGGGTGAAGGGGAGGGAGTTTTGCTGAGGGCCCAGATGATTCTGGCATAGGCAACGACTTGTGTTACAGCAGAGGAGCTCTGAGCTTGCAGAATCTATCATTTTATAGCCAGAAGTAAGCAAGTCTGCTTTTTGTCTCGAGAGACATTGTCTCATCTCTCAAGGTTGCTCACTACAAACACAACCTTGAGAAATGGTCCAGGCATTGCATTCTTGGCACATTCAGCAAGATGTGTAGGAAAAGGAAATACCCGTGGAGGAGTGTCTCTCCCAACCCGGGGTGTTTGCCAGACTTCAGACCTTAAAGAAGCCAGGCTTCCTCCCTTTGTTTCAGTTGGCTCCTGCCCACTGAAGCCATCCACCACTTCAACAAAATTACCTCTGAAGCATGTTGTTCAGTTATTTAGTACTTCAATTAAATTGTCTCAAGACCATTTTAATTTCATATATATGGGGATTGTGGATTATCCTGAAAATGGTGAGAAATAATTTACAACTTTTTAGACACAGCCCAAATATTCACATATTTTTACTTGGCTGATACAATACATATACTCATCTATCTTTCGAACAGATTTCAAAAAAAAGTTTCTTTTTGAATGCTTTTACTAATGGAAGTTTCATGTCTCAAATACTGTTAGTTTTCCACTTGGGAAACATCTATTCCAAATAGAAAATCATTTTGGAGACTATATCTTTGAACACTATTTAAAAAAAATATAACAGCTGGCAAAAAAAACCCCACAGGGCTTCAAGGTTATAGCTCTTAGAAGAAAGATCTGTAAAAACTGAGACTAGAGTTTCTACACGTTAAAACATACTTCCCTACAGTTGAAAAATTCATGTTTCTTGCCTGTGATATTACTAACAAATGCTCCTCTACCCTCAACTGAAAGAACCAGATCAATGAAAATTAAAAACATTTCTTAGCTTAATTGTCCCACCTTCCCATACCTAAAACTTTGGCAAAGATCTAGCTTCTGCCTGGAAGGTTGCCACCTTCTGGTTCAGCAGGACATCTTGGGACCTCCTCTCCATTCCTCATCATTACCATGCCAGGTGCTTCTATCCTAGACATTGGAATTTGCAGTTTCAGTCTCAGTTTTTCTCACCAGTTAGACAACCAGCCCAGGCATTTCCCTATTCAATTCCCATTGAAGAACTATTGAAACATCTACCAATAGAAGCAACTTGAAAAAAGTTGTTAAGTCAGGCCCTCTTCCTTTCAGACTGTAATTTGTTTCAGTACCTTGTACTAGACTGCTCAGAGTCCCTGTAGCAGGCAGGGTGCATACTCCATTGGAACAATTTGTCTCTCATCATCTACAACAAAGTTTTTATGGTCTTATCCAAATATGGGCCAGCTATACTCTTCCCCTTCAGTTCCCTGAATTCTCTCGTGTGTCTTTTAGAGTCTATTATATTAATATCATTCCTACTTCTGACAGTAGTTTGCATGCTGTCACAATGGAATAATGATGGTATTGATAGGGAATTACCACACAGTTTAAGAATATAAAATGTATTTAGCAGTAAAATATAAAGAAATGTATCCATATGGAGACAGTTGCACAAAACAGAAGATAATATAGCATATGCCCAGTAGAAGTTGATTTTAAACCTTTCTGCTCTTATATGAGCATTTTAAAGCTAAACATTTTCCTCTAAGTACTACTTTAACTGCACCTCACATATTTTAATATGTCATGTTTTCCCTTGTGATGTATTTGTTGACCCATGGGTTATTCATAAGTATGTTGTTTAGTTTTCAAACATTTGGTGATTTTTCTATACATCTTTCTGTTACTGATTCCCAAATTTAACTCATATGGTTAGAGAACCTATACTGTATGATTTGAATCCTTCTAAATTTCTTGAGGCTTATTTTATGGCCCGGAATATGAAGTTACTTGGAACAAGTTTCTTGTACACTTGAGAATGTATTCTGCTATTGTTGGTAGAGTGTATTTTAAATGTCATTTGGGTCAAGTTGGGTGACAATGTTGTTCAAGTCTCCTATATACTTACTGATTTTTTTGTCTACTTCTATCAATTATTGAGAGAGAGGTATTGAAGTTTCCAACAATATTAGGGACATGTCTATTTATTCTTACAGTTCTGTTATGTTTCATATATTTTTGAAGCTGTATTATTGTACATACATATTTAGGATTGATATGTGCTCTTGATGAATTGACCTCTTCATTATTATGAAGTGAACTTCATTATTCCTGATTATATTCCTTGCTCTGAAATCTGCTATGCTTAATATTAATTTATCCACTTCAGCTTTTTTTAAATTAGCATTTGCATGATATATCTTTTCTCATCCTTTTATTATAGTTCAACCTATCTGTCTTTATATTTAAAATGAGTTTCTTATCTGCACCATTTTTTTGTTATTTTTTTTAATGCAATCTGACAATTTCTTTTAATTGCAGGTGTTTAAACCATTTATACTTAATGTGATTATTGATATGGTTGGGTTTAAATATATCATCTTGCTATTTGTTTTCTTTTTGTTTTACTTTTTAGAAAATTTATTGAGATATAATTCACATATTACAAAATTCACCTTTAAAATGTACAACTCAGTGGTTTTCTAGTATATTCAGAGTTGTGCAATCATCACTATGATCTAATTTAAGAACATTTTCATCATTCCAGAAAGAAACACATACCCATTAGCAGTCACCCCCCCAATTCCTCCCACCTCCAACCCCTGACAGTCTACCTTTTGGCTCTGTGGATTTTGCCTACTTTTTACATTTTCATATAAATGAAATCATGTAAAATGTAATATGGTCATGTGCTGCATAATGACATTTTGGCCAGTGATGGACCACATATGACAGTGGTCTCAAGATTATAATACTGTATTTTTACTATACCTTTTCTATGTATAGATATGTTTAGATACACAAATGTTTATCATTGTGTTACACTTACCTATAGTATTCGTACAATAACATGCTGTACAGGTTTGTAGCCTAAGAACAATAGGCTGTACCATATAGCCTTGGTGTGTGGGAGGCTATATGACACAGAAATGACACATTTCTCAGAAAATATCCCTATTGTTAAGCGATACATGACTGTATATAAATATATAAAATGTGGTCTTTTGTGCCTGGCTTCTTTTATTTAGCATAATGTTTTCAAAGTTAATCTATGTTATTTGCTATTTGTTTTCTATTCCATCTGTTCTTCATTCCCATTTTTCTCTTTTTCTGACTTTGTATTATTTTTTAAGGTTCCATTTTACCTCTTATTAGCTATACCTCCTTGATTTTTTTCTTTTAGTAGTTATTATACTTTAGTGTTTAGAGTAAGCATCTTTAACTTATCATAGTCTGCCTTCAAGTAATATTACACCACTTGACATATAATATAAAAACCTTTTACTTCCATTTATATTAATACTATCCTGGCCTTTGTGCTATTGTTGTCATTTTTATTATGTTGTTTTATTATGTAACTGTGTTTTTTATTGTATAATGTTACTATATGTATTACTTTATTATTTTGTTACAAGCCCCATAATACATTGCCATTACTTTGCCTAAACAGTCAATAATCCTTTAAAGAGATTTTTAAAATAAGAAAAAGGTCTTATATTTACCTACATGTTTACTGTTTCTTGTACTCACAATTCTGTTGTATAGAATGAAATTTCTATCTGGTATTATTTTCCTTTTTCCTGAAGGACTTCGTTTAACATTTCTTGTAGTGATAGTGTGTGCTAGTGATGAATTTTCTCATATTTTATGTCTCAAAAAGTATTTGTTTTGCTTTTGTTTCTGAAAGGGTTTTGTTGGCTAGAGAATTCTAGGCTGACAGGTCTTCCTTCCCTCCATCCCTCCATCCCTTCCTCCCTCCGTCCCTCCCTTCTTTCCTTCCTCCCTTCCTTCCTTTCTTCCCTCCTTCCTTTGCTGTTGCTTATCATCTGACTTGTATTATTTCTGATGAGAAATCTATTGTCATTCTTTGTCCTTCTCTACATGAGGACATAAGTCTTTTGGGGGAGAGGGGAAGAAAGGCTGTCACCTAGGCTGGACTGCAGTGGTGCAATGATAGCTCACTGCAGCCTCTAACTCCTGGCCTCAAATGATCCTCCCACCTTGGCCTCCCAAAGCCCTGGGATTATAGGCAATGGACACAAGTTTTATCACTGGCTGCTTCTGAAATTTTCTTTTTGTCATTGTTTTTAATCAATTTGATTATGTTGTGCCTTGGTGTGGTTTTCTTCATGTTTTTTTGTTTGCAGTTGGTTATGCTTCTTGGATCTAAAGGTTTATTGTTTTCATCTAATTTAGAGAATTTTTTCCTCCTATTTTTTCACATTTTTCCCCATCTCTTCTGCCTCTCTAATTTCTGGGATTACAGTTGCACCTATGTTAGACCTTTTTATGTTGCCCCACAGCTCACTGATGCTCTGTTCATTTTTTCAATCTTTTTTCTTCCTGTGTTTCATTTTGGACAGTTTCTTTTGCCGTGTCTAATCTGTTATTAATTATAATGCAGTGTATTGTTTATCTTAGATGTGGAGTTTTCCTTTCTAGAAGCTGATCTTCAGTTTCTTTCTTTGCTTTTTTGGGGGGAGTTGGCAGGCAGAGTCTTGCTCTGTCACCCAGGCTGGAGTACAGTGGTGCAACCATAGCTCACTGCAGCCTCAAACTCTTAGGCTTAAGAGATCCTCCCACCTCAGTCTCCCCCATAGCTAGGACTACAGATGTGCACCACCATGCCTGGCTATTTTTTAAAATTTATTGTAGAAACGAGGTCTCATTGTGTTGTCAAGGCTGATCTAAAACTCCCGGCCTTAAGCGATGCTCCCACCTTGGCCTCCCAAAGTGCTGAGATTATAGGTGTGAGCCACTGTGCCTGGGCTCTTTCAATTTTTTATTTTAAGAGACAGGGTCTCACTACATTGCCCAGGCTGGTCTTGAACTCCTGGGCTCAAGTGATCCACTTGCCTCAGCCTTGCGAGTAGCTGGGACTATAGGTGTATGTCACCACATCCAGCGGGCTTTATTTTTTAAAGTATTTTCTTTGTCTGCTCTTATATGCATGCCTTCGTCTACCTTCCTGAGCATATGGAGTATATTTATATCACTGCTTTAATATATTTGTCTACTAGTTCTATCATCTATGTCATTTCTGGGTCTGTTTCTATATTTCCATTGATTTATTTTTATCCTCTGAGCTGTATTTTCCTGCTTTTCAAGCTTGTTTTTGTTATTGGATTTCAGATACTGTGAATTTTATGTTGTTAGGTGCTAGAGTTTTTTTTTATTACTTTAAGCATTTTAGGGCTTTGTTATGGGACACAGTTAAGTTAGTTGGAAACAATTTTATCCTTTTGAAGCTAAGTTTTATAAAGTGGGATGGGAATGTCTTTATTCTGGGGCTAATTATGCCTGAAGCAATATCTTTCTGAGAAATCTACCTGGTAGCTTATGTATTATTATTATTATTTTTTTAGACAGAGTCTCACTCTTTTGCCTGGGCTAGAGTGCCATAGTGTCAGCCTAGCTCACAGCAACCTCAAACTCCTGGGCTCAAGCAATCCTTCTGCATCAGCCTCCCGAGTAGCTGGGACTACAGGCATGCACCACCATGCCTAGCTAATTTTTTCTCTGTATATATTTTTAGTTGTCCAGCTAATTTCTTTCTATATTTTTTTTAGTAGAGACGGGGGTCTTGCTCTTGCTCAGGCTGGTCTCGAACTCCTGAGCTCAAACGATCCTCCCGCCTCAGCCTCCCAGAGTGCTAGGATTACAGGCATGAGCCACCACGCCTGGCCTTTATGTATTATTAATAGTAGGGCTTTCTACTCTGACTAGAGGGAACGTGGACTATTCCTGGCCATTTATGAGCTCCAGGGGTAATGCTTTGTGAATCAGTGGGTAGCCCCCACCTTAGTTTCAAATAGTTTCTTCTTCTTCTTCTTTCTTCTTTCTTTTTTTTTCTTTCAAAATTTTTACAGTGGTACAAACATTTGGGTTGCATCTGTTGCATTTGCACCACCCAAGTCAGAGCTACAAGTGTGCTTGTATTATCCTGGATGGAGCTATAGCCCATTCTACTAAGTGAAGTATCACAAGAGTGGAAAAACAAGCACCACATGCGCTCACCATCAAATTGGTACTAATTAATCAACACTTGTGTGCACATATGGAAGTAACATTCACTGGGGATCGGGCAAGTAGTTTCTTCTTAGGCATGCATAGGTCAGGACTCAGCTAAAGCTCAAGGGGAGCCCTTTGCGGATCACCGGACCTCTGTCCTTTGTGTATCTCTCTTTTCAGTACTCTACCTTGCAAATTCTAGCTGTTCTGGCCTCCCCAAATGCTGATTTCTCAACTCACAGAGATCATTTGGCTCTGTTTGCGTTCCCTCTCCTGAAGGAAGCCTTGGAACCACCAGGCAGTAAGTTGGAGCTCAAGTAATTTGTTTCCCTCCCTTGGGGATCACTATCCTGTGTTTTTTTGTTATCCAGTGTCTGAAAACTATTATTTAATATGTTTTAGACTGTTAACAATTGTTCAAGGTAGGAGGGTAGCCTGGGTCCCGTTCCTCCATCATGACCGGAAGTGGAAGTTTCTAACCCCTTATTCTGAAAAACTGGTAAATAAAAGGAAAGAATCAAGTGTTTTTCCTGCCTGTTTTAAAAGAACTGATCCTTAGTATAACACAGTAGTATAGTTTAACAACTGATGAGGGGAAGCTTCTCTTTATAGGAGTTTTCTAGGTAAGAATAAAAAAAAATGAGAGAATTAGAGTAGAATTAGAATATCACCATTTTACAAAACTCTCATAATTTAATGGCTCTAATTAATAATCATAAATTCTACAATGCTACAAAAATGGAACCTGAATTTTATCAGTTTACAGGAAATATTGGGGCAATGGAGCATATTAAATAACGTCACAGGAGGACATTCATTAAAATATAGGCTGTCAATTTTTTTTAGTGACATAAATAAATTGCTTCATCAACAAATAAGAAAAAAAAGAAAGAGATGAAAAGGGAACCTATAGTTAAAGGAGATTTATCAAGCAATTGCAATGTATGGACTTTATGTGGA
This sequence comes from Lepilemur ruficaudatus, assembly GCA_963574885.1. NCBI lineage: Eukaryota > Metazoa > Chordata > Mammalia > Primates > Lepilemuridae > Lepilemur > Lepilemur ruficaudatus. The sequence goes on along the minus strand of CAUYRT010006419.1, from coordinate 2,261 downwards.
TCCTGAATCAAACAAACTGAAGAACAAAAACAAAAACAAAACAAGCTGTGTGACAATCAGAGAAATTCAAACAGTACTGGATATTTCATGACATGAGAGAATTATTGTTAACTTTGTTAGATGTGATAAAGATATTATTCTTATTTTTAAATTTTATTTTTACAGCTTTATTAAATCTGAAATCAAAGTGCTGGCAGGTTGGTTCCTTCTGGGCATTTTGAAGTAGAATCTGTTCCATGCCTTTCTCCTAGTTTTTGGTGGTTGCTGGCAATTCTTGGCATTCCTTGGCTTGTAGATGCATCACTCCAATCTCTGCCTCTACTGTCACATAATGTTCTCTCTGCGTGTCTCTGTGTCTAAACTTCCTCTTCATATGAGGACCCTGGTCACTGGATTATAGAGCACCCTACTCTAGTATGAACTCATCTTAACTTGATTACATCTGCAAATACCCTATTTCAAAATAAGGTCACATTCACAGGTACCAGGGGTTAGGAGGTCAACGTATATTTTTGGAGGGCACAATTCAACCCATAATAAATGTCTTTCCATTTATTTGGGTGTTCTTTAATTTCTTTCAACAGTGATTTATATTTTCAGTGTACAAGTTTTATAATTCTTTTGTTAAATTTTCATAAGCATTTTATTCTTTTTGATGCTAGTGTAAGTGGAATTGTTTTTTTAATTTCATTTTTGGTTTCTTCATTGCTCCTATATAGAAATACAATTAATTATTGCATATTGATCTTATAACCTGCAACCTTACTGAACTTGTTTATTGGTTTCTTAATTGATTCCTTAGGATTTTCTAAATAACAGATAATGTCATCTGCAAATATAGTTTGCTCCTTTCTTTCAATCTAGATCCCTTTTATTTACTTTTCTTGTTTAATTTCCCTGCCTAGAACATCCAGTACATTGTTGAATCGAAGTAGTGAGAGTGGACATTCTTGTCTTATTTCTGATCCTAGAGGGAAAGACTTCAGTTCTTCATCATTAACTATGATGTTATCTCTGGCTTTTTAAAATAGATGCCTTTTATCAGGTTAAGGACATTCCCTTCTATTCCTAGCTTGTTGAGTGTTTTTATCATGAAGCAATGTTGGATTTTGTAAAAATTTCTGTCTCTATTGAGATGATCATGGGGTTTTTCTTCAGTATTCTATTGATACAGTGTATTTTTTTAACTGATTTTCATATTTTAAATAAACTTTGAATTTCTGGGATAAATATCACTTGGTCATAGTATATAATCCTTTTTATATATTGCTGGATTTGGCTTGCTGGTTATTTTGTTGAGGATTTTTGTGTTTATATTCATAAGAGATATTTTTCAACAGTTTTCTGGTAATGTGTTTGGTTTTGCTAATAGGCTCATAATGGCCTCATGGAATGAGTTTGGAAATGTTCTCTTCTCTTCTATTTAGATTTTCTATATTAGTGTATTCTATAAATTTTGCATGGTATATTGTGTCTTTATTTTTGTTTTCTCAAATTATTTTCTAATTTCTACTTTTATTTTTTTCCCCTGACTTGTCCGTTTCAGTAGTTTGTAACTTTCTAAGAATTTGTCCATTTCATCTAAGTTATCTAATGGTTGGTTTACAGCTGTTCATAATATTCTCTTATAATCTTTTTTATTTTTATAAGGTTTGTAGTAATGTCCCCTCTTTCATTCCTATTTTAGTAATTTTAGTGTTTTCTTATAGCTAAAGTTTTATTAATTTTGTTGACCTTTTCAAATAACCAGCTTTGATTTTGTTGCTTTTCTGTATTGTTCTTATAGTCTCTATTTCATTAAGTTCTGCTAATCCTTATTATTTCTAGCCTTTCACTTGTTTAAGGTTCAGTTTTCTTTGTTTAGTTTTATGGTGAGAAATTAGATTATTGGTTTGATAGTTTTCTTTTTTTTTTAAATGTAGTTATTTATGTCTGTAACTTCCCTTGTAAGGACTATATTAGTATATCCCATAAATTTTGGTATATTGTATCTTCATTTTTGTTTTCTCAAAGTATTTTCTAATTTCTCTCTCTCTTTTTTTTTTTTTTTTTTTTTTGAGACAGAGTCTCACTCTGTTGCCTGGGCTAGAGTGCTGTGGCATCCACCTAGCTCACAGCAACCTCAAACTTCTGGGTTCAAGCGATCCTTCTGCCTCAGCCTCCCGAGTAGCTGGGTCTACAGACATGCGCCACCATGCCTGGCTAATTTTTTCTATATATTTTTAGTTGGCCAATTAATTTCTTTCTATTTTTAGTAGAGA
>CAUYRT010006417.1:0-22870 GCA_963574885.1 Lepilemur ruficaudatus | reverse complement strand
ATGCCTGAAATCAGAGGTGGGATTGAGTAAATGTGATTCTAAGTAGGAAAGGTACTTGAAGCAGTCTACCACTTGCACCATGCTTATATGCAAATGTTTTACATATAAAGATTCTCAAGCCAATGACACTTTAAGAGGGTGAAATCTCTGCAAAGGACTTAATACACAATAATTAGAAAGACATGCTGTAGACCCCAGTGCTGCAACTGTTATTGATAGTCATCATCTTCCTTTTCTGCTATCTGTTCTAGATTTCCATCACTCTCAACAAGGGCTGCAGATAGAAAAATTTGTTTGCCTAATGTGACTGAAAGCTTCATGCTTGTGAGATCAGAGATCTCATTTGTCTTGCCCTTATTTCTCTGTGTTTTCTGCAGTTATTCACTCACCTTTTTCACTGGGTAAGGAAACAACAAGAAATTCAACATTGAATTTCTCAAGTTCACACATGCATCCATTGTGCATAACCAATCCTAGCTACTCATGGTAATCACAGTTTATTTTCTCTGCCCGTAGAGTAATTTCTTTCTTTGTCTTCTGGTCAAAAGGCTTGCGGAACGCGAATTAACCAAGTGGTTACTTTAGCTTCAGATTTAACTATTTATCGTAGATGCTCTACTGTATCATGCAGATCCCTCTTCAGGCCTAAAGGATTTTTGCCCACAGTTTGAGGAAGTTTATTGGCTGATAGTCTTTTGCGGGACTTGCCCTGGCTGAAAAGACAGCTATCTTCTAAAAGTTATGTTTTTTTTTTCCTAGGAAAGCCTACATTCAAGGTGGGTCAATGCAGGGGTTTAAAGGTCCAGCTACCTCACCCCAAATTTAGAGAACTCTGAAGGTGATCCTAGCTTCATAGTGCTTCATGAAATATGCTAAACCATTATTATGAGTGCACTGCAGCCCAACTTAGCCCTGTACCCAAAACTGTTTCCCTCTCTTCCTCTGGAGATATTGATCCAGAGAACACTCTTCAATAAACTTTCTACATGCTAACCTCCAACTCAGAGTGTTTCCTTGGAAACCAGTCTATAATACTTGATACAAGTTATGGTCCAACAAAACAGTACTAAAGTGGGATTTTGGAACTAAATCATATGTTGTGCAGCTAGAAATAGGGTTCACCTTACTGGTTATAAAAGTAGTTCACATATTACCTGGCACAAGACACCACTGGAATTCTTAAATCTTTACTTGTGGTAAACTGGAAGAAATTACTCTAATGAGTGGGAGAAATATTAATTATAAGGACAATGGAATTGATAGGATTGAGTGGCTATTGCTAGGCCAAATTGATGTTTTGAGGAAAGCTAATGAAAAATTGAAGATGATTAGTCTTTAAAGGTGAAGGCATAGAAACTTGATGGCAGTGAATAAAAACCTTCTCATCTGCAGCTGTAGGACAGAGATTGCTAAGAAAATAAATGATTCATATAGCAGAGCTCCAGATAAATTCCCAGTTCTCACATGTCTGATATGCCAAGGTTAGGGCCCTGACCGAGAAAGAATGGAATCCTAAGATATAGGGTGAAGAAAGTGATGCCTTAAAAAATCTTTAATCCCCAGATTTTTTGAACTGAAGTTACAGTGTTGGTGCAATCTTCTCAGTCAGAGGCTAGAACTTCACTTTATCCTCAGTGTGATGCAGAAGTTTCTAATCTACAAAAATGAACATTAAAACAAAATAACAAAACAAAAAAAAACCACATGCACCCACGCAGGGAAATCTGCTCCTCTGGCATTTCATCAGGCCACTTGTTCAATAATTACAGTTAAGTCACAACATAATCCCACTGAAGAAGTCCTGAAATTGCCAGGAGAACATGGAGTCTATACACATCTACTGGAAGGAGCCAAGAGAGAATATATAAAACTGTAATATTAGAATTCATAATCAAAGGGTACAGAACATAAAACTGTATAACATAATGTTTATAATATGAGAGTTCTCTCCTGGGATATAGGACTTCAAATTTGGGCATCCATACCAGGAGACAATGATAAAACAGGATTAGGATATCTTTTAGAGACTTGGAAAAAGTGGTGACACTCAAAGTGAAGTAGAAATGCCAGAATTGCAAGAAGGGATTAAAAATCATAGATAATTAAACATGCCAGAATGTATTTTTACATAAAACCAGTTAACCCACCAGAGGACTGCATTCCACATGATGTCTTAGAGGACATCCCATTTAACAAAGCATCAAAAGCAGCACAAGGATCACTGTGAAGCTAAGTTCAGTAGTGGCTCTACTCAGTAGATAAAGGCTGATGGCAAATACACAGTTATAGAACTTGGTTCATTGTTAGTGATGGAGACAATAAAATCTGAGAAGAATATATGTCAGGTAGCAGTACTGGACCATCAGTGGATAGTTGGGTGCAATTATAATAATAGCTAGTAAGGCTGAATTGGCAGCCAGGGTACATAGCCCACTGAGCACCATGGAGGTTAATGGAACACAGCATTCTGAGGAGTGCACTTAGCCCATCTATTTATGGTATTTATTGGTGCATAATATGACATTTATTGCTCAATCCGTTTAACCAGACAGAATCAAGAATGCATGATTAGGATGCTGAGAGTGGTAATCCCAGTAACAATTCATTATCCCCTGTCCACATTCTGGCCCTGAGCCAGTTTTCAGAATAAGAATCATTCACAGAGTAGAGACTATGTCTCCCAAAAGAATGATTGTGTAACTCCATAGCAAGTGTGCACAGTAATGACTGTCCTCATCTTTCCCCAAACAGATCTATGGTAATATACTCCTGTAACCATACATCAGGTCTATAAGAAACCCCAAACATTTCAAGGATGATTGGACCCTGGATACAAATTTTGACATTAATACTTGAAATATCAAGGTATCATTTTGTTCCTGTTAGAATGAGAACATATAGAAAATGGGTAGTAAATGGAGACAAACTTAAGGTCTGAGCCACACGGCATCCACTAATCTTTTCTCTAGTTCTCAAATAATTGAAATTAAAATATAGATACCTGTCACAGCCCCAGATAGATCCTTTGGTCTGTGATATAAGGGCTATTAGAGTTTGGGAAGACCAACAGGGAGCCTCTGAAAATGGGACCCCAACCCAAGGCAACATAGTCAATCAAAATCAATATCCCATTCCAGAGGGAATGGTAAACATTAGTGCCACTCTTAAGGACACGCAGGATGCGGGGACTGTGGTAATCATCACATCTTACAAGCCTGATCTTCAGTAAAACTGGAAGAATCCTGGGAGATAATAGCAGACTATTGACACCTCAGATTAGTAGTATCTCCGATAACAACTTCAGTTAGATGAGGAATTTTTTCTAGAACCACATAGCAGCTTCTATTGTGGCTACTACTAGTTTGAGTTTTCAGTAATCTTCTATCATCCCTTAGGATTCTTCTGATATTTTCAGGCACTTAATATGTGGCCAGCCATTGCTCCGGTGAGGGTACCCATTTCCATCTCTATCATGAAGGAGAATGAGAAACAACTTACATTTACTTGGAATAGATAGTAGTATATATTTGCAGGGCCTAAGTTAGCATCACTATTTAAGAGTTTAAGACTATTGGATATACTGCCCTGGGATTTGAATTAGTGGTACATCAGACCCAGGGACTAATGTACAGAAAAGGAAGTGTGAGTGTGGCTATGCAACTGGTTTTATCACATGTGGTATCACACAAAATTCTCTGGCCTGAAAGAAGCTCATTAAAGGCACAGCTGAGGTGCCATCTTGGAGGTAACAACCTACAATTACAGGGTGCCATCCTCGGGGCACTGCACAAGCAAAATCACAAAATATTATGTAGTTCTATTCCCAAATAGGTAGAGCACTTGAGTTCAGAACCCAAAGGACGGAAATAGTCACAGTAACCCATTTGAGTAATTTGTCCCCTGTTATACAACAGGAATAGGCTCTGCATGTTTAGAGGTCTTGGATCCAAAAAGAGGAATCTGTTATTGAAAGTTATTTGTCAATAAGATAAATCCCAATAGTGTTATGCAGTATCCTGTGCCAGTGACTTGGTTAACAAACCCTTTCATGGAATGCTGACAGAAACGTCTTAAAGGCAAATCGATATCTGGAGTTGCTGTCAATTCTGAAAAGTACCATTTGCTCCTTGGAAGAGGTATGATATAATCATTTTGATATTAAATAGCTAGCTAGCATCCTTGAAGGATTGTATTACACAAAGGGACTGGATATTAACAGGCTGAGCTTTTTTGAGCAATCTGTGTTACTAGAGCAGCATCGGGAAGAAGGAGCCTATGCTTTTGTGCTTAGGTATACACACCAGCACCGCCGTCGCAGATGCTCCATTCATGGGCTCAGTGAGCCAACACTCACTGCGTGCCTGAGGAATGATGGAGAGGAGATTTTATATCCACAGGATGAGTTACTCTGTTCACCTGATTGTCAAATATCTCCTTTGTGGAAGATGCTTTCTGGTGCTAAATAATATGAGCTACAATTGTCTCCCCATTTCACATCTACTGTCAAAAGTCTGTTAACTTGCCTCTTCCCCACACTTTCTTATCTTGGATCCTCCATTTTCCCTTCATTCAGATTACTGACAAGCCAACCAAGTCATTTTCCTTGGCCAGGTTTATATAATTTTACACACACACACACACACACACACACACACACACGTACACACAGACACACATTCTCCAAACTATTCTCACTCCATATATAATAAATGGCTAGTTGAAGTACTCAAAGGTCTATATTGATACAGGAAACGTTTCTTCGACTCTGTTCTTTTGGCCACCCCTGAAGGTACAACCATGCTCTGAGTGGAGCAGCAGTCAGTCAGACTAATTAATACAACCTATTATCAATCAGGCTTCAGTGTGTCTCACTCTCCAGAAATTTGTCATAGAAGTCCTTGTGCAAGGCGATTGATGAGCATGGAAGGAGTGATGCTGTTGCACTAGCAACAGGGAACATGGGCCGCCTGCTCAAGAAATTTATTGGTGTTCCCTGAAATATTTGAGGAATTATCTCAAATGCACCATTTCCGTGATATAAGGCATTGCTGTTGCACCTACTTGATCTCATGTCTATGTGAATTGAAAGCACTAAGTTTATAATGTGCAGCCCTGGGCACATCGCCACTTGATGATCAATAGTCAGGCACTCAGACTTTACAGTGGCCTAATATTATTCTAAGAGCTGTTCTTCAAATGGCATTTACTTTATAAATGCCCAAATCATGTTTTTTCCTCCAGAATCTTAGGGAATCTTTGCTATAAATTTCCTATATATTTCACTCTCTAGCACATGTGTATTAAAAGGTCAACCAGAGTATTTGCCAATTCATATTCACCATGTTCAATTTTCATGTGATCACTACAATGGATCACTATACTGCACAAAAATTTAAAATGATCAAGAGTCTTATGACCCCAGAGACAAAACAAATAGTGTATTCATTACTCTATTTCTCATACAGTAGGGAACTTCTTTGGCCTTCTTATTTAAGCAAATTGAAAATAAGGCATTTGCCAAGTCAATAGGCACATACAAAGATCAGAAGCTATATTGATTTCTTTCTGTGCAGATATCACATTAAACATAGTATCCATGACCCATCTGGATTTTAAACGTACTAAACAATGAATTGTATGGGGCACCACCTACTTTGTCTCCTTTAGTCTTGAAGAGCAGTGGTAATCTCCGAAATTCCCCTGGGATGCAGTATTGCTTCTAATATACAACAGTCTTGATTGGGCTCTACAGAGGCAATTCAGGGACTTCTATTGCACTTTGAACAATGTCTTCACAGGCAAGGAGATAAGTACTGAGCTTCTGCAAAATATCTAAGTATTTCCAAACCAAATATTCACATGATGACTGAAGAAATGACCGATATAATGACATCACTTTAGAGTGGACTTTGGCTGGGATGCCAGGTGTCATCTGGCTTTCATAATTTTCCTCTCTAAAATTGGACGAAGGAATAATAGTATTTTAGTTTACCTGATATCAGCGTTATTTCCAATAGTTTTTCAATTGTTCAGGTATTTCTCTTTTTCTAATAAAACTCTGTATATTTTTGTGACATTTCAGAGAATATATATCTCCATCATCCCATATAATCAATAATCAACGGGCTTTCAGCTTTACCATCTGAATTGTTCATTTTGTCTTTGCAACAATCAGTGAACATATTCTACCATCCTCTTTCTATGCTTCTCAGAATTTTTTAATGTTCATTATTTCTACTTCATCAAAACATATTACATTGAAATGTTTTACTTTCATCTTTGTCTCCATCCTTGTTTTGATCTTAAGATTACAATTATTAATAGCTATATTAAATGCCCACCATTAATACTTTTGCTGAAGTTTTCTCACACCTCTTTTGATTGAAGGGAGCACATTCACTAGTAGATCTTTTAAGGAAACCCATGGATGCAGTGTTATTTTAATTCTTATGTATTCACAACTATCTTTTTTATTAATTACCTTAATACTGGGAGAAGAGTTTTGAGGGATATTGTATTCTTGAGTCAGACCTTTATTTCTTGAATTATTTGAGCATGCTTCATTGTTATCATAATTAACACGTTATCCTGGAATCTGATACTGGTATAGTTCTCTTGCTTACTTGTGTGTGTATGTACACTTATATACAAACAGCAGAAAAATGATATCAGAATTTCATATGACCTTACATTGGTTGCAAGTTTTATGCTAATACTAATAGTTATTGGTATATTTCCTTTAGCCAATTGTTTATACCTTATTATAGCTACTAGTATATTGAACCATTTTTCACATTATATAAAATAATTTCATGCTTGAAGCTCTGACCCGACGCGTGAGGGGGGCAAGGGCAATATACATAACCTTAACATTTGTGCCTCCGTAATATGCTGAAAAAAAAAGAAAGAAAAACATAATAAAGTTAAAAAAAATCTTTATCAGCAGGTGTATATAACTAATATTATTTATAATCCTCATAGTCATTCATTAAAGTGAATATTGCTATCCTCTTCTTACAGATGAGATCCTCTTTTAACAGATCTGTAGGACCCTTTTGAACCAAGAGCATGCACAAAAAACAAGGTTATACATTTTGACCTTGCCTGTTAAGACTTTGAACACTTACATTGGAGAACATCTCTGAGTTCAATGCTGCTTTTACCATGTTCCCGCTTTTATCAATGGAGAAACCATAGCAAGTATATCTTTTACCTAATGGCTGTCATACCTTTTAGGATTGCTATATTTTCATTATATAATCACACTAATGAATGTATTCAATTAAATATATTCAACATTTTAAAAAGAAAAAAATTAAATAATAATTTATGATAATTAACAAATTAAACTAATTAAATGAACTTGGATATAGCATAAACAAGTTGCTTTAAGTCACTAAGTTTTATAGTGGTTTGTCATAAAGCAAGAGCTACCTGATATAGAACTGGGCTCTGGAAAAAGGTGTTGCCATAACAAAAACCGAAATATGTGGTATTGACATCGGGCAGTAGATGGGAATATTAGAGAAGATTACTGGAAAATAGCAACTCACATTGTACGATCCTGAAACAATTTGTAAAGCAGGTTACCTCTTGTAACTTGAAATATATTCAGTGAACTTTTGGAATTGAGCAATGAAATTTTGAGGCAGAATGTTGAAAGTGCCAGCTAGCTGTTTTTATAGGCTGAGTATCCTTTATCCAAAATGCTTGGGACACGAAGTATTTCAGATTTTAATTTTTTTTCTTTTTTTTTGGATTCTGAAACATTTGTATATACATAATGAGATATCTTAGGGATGGGACCCAAGTCTAAACACAAAATTCATTTATATTTCATGTACACTATATATACATGGCCTAAAGAAAATTTTACACAATATTTTAAATAATTTTGCACATGGAACAAGTTGTTTTTAAATACTTATGTGTGAAATTTTCCACTTATGGTATCATGTTGGTGTTCAGGAAGTTTCAGATTTTGGATCATTTCAGATTTCAGATTTTTAGATTAGGAATGCTCAACCTGTATTCCTATATGGTAATATCTCAAAATATAGAAGACTCAAAGAAAAATAGTCCAAATTGTAAGCATAATTTTAAAAGAATGTAGAAGAGTCAGAACTTACTGAGTTGGAAAATTACATAGTTTCCCATATTCAGCTTCTCAGATCCAACATCATATAGAGGGTGCTATTGGATAGGTATGAGCTCCGCCTAAAAATCAAATATATTAATGTAGAATCTTTCCCTTTTGTAAAACTTCTGAAATAATTAAGGTGGTTCCCAGTAGAAACTCTTGCAAACAAGGGCTTGTAGGAATCCTAAGACCAGCAGCCTACAACAGAAGGTCATTCACTTACACATAAGGTAGCTTTGATTAAATCTGAACAAGAATAGTCTAAAATGAACTCTGGGGTTGAATCTGATTCATAGGCAGATAATAGCATTTTTTGGAGAGTGGTTAAAAGTGCCATCAGCCTATACTAAATGACATTGAGATTGTTCAAAATTCAACAATTAAAGAATTAAAAAGTAAAAAACAAACAGAAAACTGACCATGACCCTCCAATTTTCTATAGAAGAAGGTTAAGAAAGTTTCTCAAAAGGCCTATTTCCCAATTGCATTTCAAATGTGATTAAGATAGGGAAAAATAAAAAATATCCCAGACGCTGGAGCCAAAAGCAATAGAGAACAACGACTGAGGGATACTCCAAAGAAGCAGGGCCCTAAGCAAGGCCTGTTCTCTTCCCCTAGAGAAAAAAGAACAGGTACTCTTGACTAGTGAAGCCTCAAAATTACAGTGGTTCAGAGTCATTTAGGTGCCTTTCCTTTCCTTTCCTTTTTGAATGGAAGAGTTTATTGCTGTTAATCTGTTCATGCTTCACTATTGTATATAGAGTATTAAAGTGTGGAAAAATAACTTGTCTTTTCAGTTCATAGGAGTCTGAATCAGAAAAAAACATATCTGAAGAACTACATTCAGATCTGATGTAGACCATGGTATCCTAGTTCACTGAGACTGCTGTCTGATTGGACATGACTTTTGGGAAATCTGAGATTGGGCTACGTATATGTCAGAGATTTGTGAATGATTGGTGTCAAAGATTGGACTTGACAGCATGGTTTTACATGCAGTCCCAATTTTCCCCACCTTCTGTGTCCACACTATGGCAATGTGACTTTGTAGCTCTTCCCATCAAAAAGTGTAATCTACTTCCCTCTGACTTAAAACTGGGAAGGCCAGTAAATTGCAACAGAAGTGATGATGCTCCCACAGGCTTGTGAGACTGAAGAAAACTCTCAAAGTGTCACAGCTACTTTCAGAAAGAAACGATCAGCACATGCTGAAAAGGCTAGTATGAGAAGATAAGTGCAGGACACTGAAACAGTCTGCAATATTTTCCACGCATCACACCTTATGGTTTGTTGACTTATTTCTTTTTAAAGTTCGGACATTGTTATATCGATTTCCAGGCTAACTTCTTCATTTCATAAAACATATTTAAACTTTGAACTCAAATCCAAGACAGTGTCTCATTTAATTCTGCTGCCATGTTGATAGCTGTTGTCGCTTACAGTCATCAAATACTTGGGTGTTTGTCTCTCTCCCTCTGTTTTCTTTTTTAAATTTCAATATTATGACACTATGTTTGCTTGTACATTCTATAAGACTAGCACATAGCTGACATATTCATTATGATTAGCAATAAGAAATAAATATGCATACCCTAAAGATCTTCAAACAGATTCTTAGATGTTTCTAACATATGCAATATTAGAAAAGATATGCTAGCAATGAAGATATATACATTAAATTGCTTTTCTAACATCACTTAATGAAACACTTATCTAACAACTGGTTTGAGTCTAGGAAACTCATTCCTTGATAATCTCTGAAATTAAATGCCAGAGCAAAGAAATTGAGAGAAATATGCAGAGACAGTATAGTCTTTCTATCAATATGTTCTGCTAAATTCATTGACTGTGTAAGAGATGAGCCAGAATGATTTTTTCTTACAAGAACTAATTTTCCTTGTGTAAATTTGTTTAAATAAAACTAATAAAATTTTGACATGGGTTGGATTTTTCTTCTTTTCTTTGCCACAGGCGAGAACATTGACTTTCATGACATTTTCTTCCTCAGAAGACTGATAAACTCTTTTCAATTTATGCACTGATTGGAAGGTTGAAAATATTGTTTAATATTGGCTCAATGCAATATTATCTGAAATTTAGTGACTTACTTTTATTAAGCTAAATCCTGTGCTTGATTTGTTACTTTCCATGAAGAAATAATGGCACATTTAAAGAGTAGAGAAGTTTTACTTCTGTTTGTCTTAATGTACCAAAGGAATTATGTTAGTGTTTTATGAAAATAGAAAATAAAAGAATGTCTAAATTTTAAAATCATTCAATAGGTTTCTTAAATCTTAACAAATATGTAATGATGTGTGTGTATATATTTACATATATTATATATTTATATTTTATATATATGTATAATAAGAGCTACCACCTATAGAAATTAAAAGAAGCCACAAAATAAAATATGTTACTGGAAGGATTATTTTTGAGGAAAAAATTAAAAATAATTAATAAAGAGTATGTGTATCTATTTCTTAAAGAAGTGCTGTTTTGCTAGACTTGATCAGTGTTTCAGGAAATAATTCAAATAATACAAATACACACTACCATTGTACATAAAAATGACGCATAGAGAAATAGGGTGGAAAAAAGAGAAGGAAAATGATGACTATATTTGGAGATAATACAAGAAACAAAATAGAGGCACAGAGGGAAAAATAAGAATGATACAAAGATGTAAAACCAAGAAATACAAACGTTAAGCATATTATTTACATATAAAAGTACTTTTTTGATAACAATATCAAAAAATAAGCAGACTTTTAAAGATTTTGCAGACTTTTAATTTAAGTTTTAGATGCAGTCATCAGCTCTTGATTTCATCTAATGCATGGACAGTATGAAATTATAATAAGTAATTCAAATATTTTTAATAAACTATTGAAACAATAAAAGCCACTATATTATACACACATACACCCATATAACCATCACCTCAATAGACATATATAATATTTTCATCTTGCCCCAAAGTTTTATTGTTAACTCTTTTTATTTAATCTCATATACTCATCCAACTACCACCTCAGGCAACCATTGATCTTGATCTGATTTCTGTTACTATAGATTAGTTTTACCTGTTTTTAGAGTTTCATGTCAATGAAATCATATAACACATGTCCTTTTTTCCTAGCTTCTTTCTCTCAACAAGTTGTTTTAGATATTCATAAATGTTGTTATGCAACTCAGAAGTTCATTACTTTTGATTGCTTAGTAGTATTCGATTGTATGATTATACCACAATTTTTTAATTCACTCATATATTGATGGACATTACTTCTTTCTAGTTTTTAGCTATGCAAATCCAGGCATTCAAAATTTTTAAACATATTATATATATAAATGAAATTTTATATACACACATATATAGGGTAAAATTTGTAGTAGTGAAAATACTAAGTCATATGATAACATGCAAAATTATTTTTCAATATGGTTATGCTATTTTATATTCCCACCAGCAAATTTATGAGAGTTCCAGTTGTTCCACATTCTTATCAACATGTGGCATTACCACATTTTTATTTTTAGGCATTCCAGTGGATTTGAAGTGGTATTAGCTTGAATTTATAAAGATGCGGAGCAATTTTCCTATCATACTAAATAATTTTATATCTTATTTAGTGAAGTATGGCTGCGATTATTTTTGTCTCATTTTTATTGGTCATTAGTTGTTTATTATTAACTTCTGAATTTTCTTTATATTTTCTGAAAACAAGAACTTCCTGAGACACATGTGTGTTGGAATATTTTCTCTCATTTGTGATTTGCCTTTCATTTCCTTAAGGGTGTCTTTTGAAGAATGGAATCATTTCATTTTGATTTTTTCCCATTATGATCAGTGTTTTTTTTTATTCGAAGAAAATTTTACCTACTTCAGGGTTACAAAAACATTCTACTATATTATTTCCAAAAACTTTATTATTTTAGCTTTTATATTTATGTCTATAATTGATCTCAAATTCAGTTTTGTGAATAGGCTCTGAAATGTTTCAGATTCTTTTGTTTCCTATAAAGTCATCCAATTATTTCAGCACCAAGTGTTGAAGAGATTAGCCTTTTTCCAATTGTATTACTTACATGCATTTTTAAAAAAATCAACTAAATGTATGTACATATTTTAATATTTGGTCATTATATTCTGTTCCATTTGTTATTTTTGTATGTATGCAAATATCACGTTCTCATTTTCATGGCCTTATAGTAAATCTTGAAATAAAGTGTAGTGAGTCCTCCAAATTAGTTTTTTTCCCTCAAAATTATGTTGGCTGCTTTAAGTCCTTTGCTTTGAAATACAAGTTTGGGGATCAGTTTTTCAGATACAAAAATGTTTGGTTTAGCATTAAATTTGTAGATCAGTTGGGGGAACTGACATTTTGACCATATTGAGTCTTCCAAACAATAAACAATATATATTTATACATATTTAGATTATATTTTTCTTTGTAATATTTTCACTTATTTATAAAGATTTTATACATTCTTTATTAAATTTATTCTAAGTAATTTCCATATTATGATGTTATTTTAAATAGTACTTTAACATTTGATTTTAGATATTTATACTCATGTGGAGAAATCAACTGTTTGTTTAATGCAGATCTTGTACTGTGTAAAATTGCCTATTTTTGTAAATTTCTGACTTTTTTTTCCTTCTAATTTCTATGTCATCCTTTCTCTTTATTGCCTTATTGCACTGGCTGTGGCTTTCGGCATAATATTATTAAAGAAGAAGAAAAAAGGAAAAGTTTTTTCCAGAATTTAGTAAGAAAGCATGTGCTCTACCCTAAAGAATAATGTTAGTTGCAGGTTCTATGAAGATACCTTTAATCACACTAGATTTCTTTCGACTCCCACTTTGCTAAGAATTTTATGATAAAAGTATATTGAATATTGTCAAATATTTTTCCTACATCTCTTGAGATGGTCGTTTTTTTCTGTGACTTTGGAGATCTGAACTTATATTTCTGAGTTATATTCTACTTGTTTATTATATATTATCTTTGTTATATATTAATGGATTTAATTTGTTATCATTTCCTGAAGTTTTTTTCCCAATGTAATGAACAATGTGGTATTTATTTTTAAATGTTTGATAGAATTTATTACTGTAGCCATATTGAGCTGGATCTGAAGTTTTCCTATGGTAATTAAAAATTCAATTTGTTTAAAATATATATGACTATTTAGATTCTGTCTTTTTGCATCAGTTTTATTAATTTATTTTGATAATTCCATACATGATGCATGATTTATTAGCATAAAGTTGTTCATAAAATTATCTTAGTATCAATTATATAACTGTAATAATATCTCTAGTGATGCCTTCTTCGTTGTCTGATACTGATAACATGGGTTTTCCCAATTTTTTGGTTGTTTGTCACAGTAGCTAGAGGTTTATCAATTTTATTAATTTATTTTAAAGAACCAGCTTTTGGTATCTTCAATTGTCTTTGTCTGTTTTGTATTTTGATTTCTATTATTTTGTTATTTATTTCTTACATTGAATTCATTTTTCCCTCTTTCTTCTGGCTTCCTAAGGGGAAAATTTAGTTAATTGACTTAAAGTTTACTTGTAAAAAATATAAGCATTAAAAACTATTCATGTCCTTCAAAGCTTGACTCTAGACACAATGATTTTGATGTGTTCTGTTTCAATGATCATTTAATTCACAGTGTATTCTAATTCCTTTTATGTTTTTTAAGCTAATTTGTAGTTTAAATTTGTTTTGGTAAAACATAGTGCATATGATTTTAATCCTTTAAAATTTATTGATACTTGTTTTATGGCCCACTATGTTATCTTCATCACTAACTATTCAATGTACATTTTAAAACAATGTGCATTCTGCCATTACTTGTTTCATATTTTATAAAGATCAATTAAGGTTGATAATATTGTTCTAGTTTATCCTTGCTGACATCCTCTTTACTCTTATCAATTGCTAAGAGAGGAGTCTTGAAATCTTCACCTATATTTCTGGATTTGTTACTTCTTTAAATTCTGGCAGTGTTTGCTGTATATATTTTTAAGCCCTATAATTATATGGAAGCACGTTTTAAAAAACAATGTCTTCTTTATGCAATGTCGCTTTTATTATAAAACATCTTTGTTTATTTTTACCAAATTTCTTGTTCTGAATTCTACTTTGTCCAATATTATAATTAGTGTTTTATTAATTAGTGGAACATTTTTTTGTAACTTAAACCTCACAGAACATTGCTATTCTAGCAGACATTTGGAATGTTCTTAAGAATAGAGGACTACCATTTTTTTCTCCCTTCATTACTGCTGTGTGATCCAAGTACCAGTAGCTTTGGTATTATGTGGGAGTCTGTTATAAATGCAGCATCTCAGTCCCATCCATCCAAAGTGAACGAAACTATAATAATGTCCTTTTGTGATTTTTATGCTTCTTAAAAATTGAAAAATCATTGTTCTAATCTATTTTAAATCACAATTTTCTGAGAAACCTAATGATCACTAAAGACTAACCAAATGAGTGCTTTGGTACTATTAAAGCTATGTCATTTTGGAGAAGGATTTTTTAGTTCTTTTGGAGACTTTTTAATTCCTTCACTTGAAAAGTAAGATCTTTTCCAGATTGTTTTTCAGGGCATTTTCAACTTAACTGTATCTTATTTCATCATCTTTCCTATAATAAACAGCCAAATTCAATTTCTCTAACAGTTTTTTAGAGATAATTATTTGCTCTATTACAAGTTAGTTATTAGGTTCTCATATAAATGTGAGTCAAATAAAAATGTTATTGTTTAAGTGTGCATCAAAGTGCTTGTAAATATGTGATAGCTATTAACCATCAAAGATTTATATTTTTCATTCTGGCTTTCCAGAAAGGGAGTTAGCAATCCATGCTACTACATAACTGCTATCACATGACTGGTACATTAGTCTCCTGATGAACCAGGGGAGTGACTGATACTCCCTGAATGATGAATTCTAAAGTGGTAAAACAGGGCAGGAAGCCATGTTTCCACCACATTGTATTATTGCAACAACAGATTATGAATCTATCGCCCAGATCCTATTAGTGAGGGGATTGATATTCTCCCATCTGATAAAAAGTTACAGGGGTGAAACAAAGCTCTTAGCCAATTCTACCAGTTCCTTACACCATGGGAAGTAGTAGTGTTCCCCTAATAAAGCAGCATAAAAACTCCAAAGCCAAAGGATTAGGGGCCCTTTAGCAGAATTTTTCGTCTATCTTTTCTAGATTCCTATGTGTTGTCGCAGAGTGGTCTGAGAACAGGAGACATTTAGTAATGCTCTTATATCCACATGTCTCAAAAACACATGGTTCAAAGTGTTTTTCTTGACTACATTAATTTTCTAAATCAGAAAAATTCTGTTATTTGCTTAACTGTATAAATTTATTTATTCATTCAGAGAATATTTATTAAGCTCCTATAGATATGCCAGAAATGTGATGGGGTATTAAGTAAATCATATATAAGTTTATTGAGTATAAAATAGGAAAGACACTATCTCTAACCTCAAAGTAATCATAATCAAGTAGGGGCATATGCAAGAAACTAATTGAAAATAGGATGAATTAAAAATAAATATTAAATGAAAAACAAATGGAGGAATATTCAAGATTTATGCAAATTGGGAGAAATGAATGTCTAGCCAGGTCTGAAGAGTACATGCCATTTTTTAACATTAAAGAAGTTGTAGGTAAATGTATTGTCACTCCTCCCCAAGTAGATACTTTTCTCCCCATAGTACAACAGTGACCAGGCTCTAAATTTCCTAGCAATTGATTAAGAAATAAAGAAAAATGGAAGGACAAACAAATCAGAGAGTATTTTTATTATGTGACTCTCATACCACATTTTTCCCATCCTAGTGTGAGGATCACATTCCTACGTGTCTCTTGTCATGCAGCAATGACGAAGCCAATTTATACTGAAGCAATGCAAATTTTCCATACATTTCTAACGTTTCTTGGTCTAATCCCCAAGAAAACTCCTAGAGCATTCAGAGAAAGAAAAAAACTTCCTTAAGTTCTTATTTTTTGCCTTGGAATCTTATTTCTTGTGAATCTTCTCTCTGCTCATAGATTTGTTTTTTAGTAGTGTGACACAAAAAATACTTCAGAGCACAGTATTTTAATAACAATACATTTCTTGAGTTCTGTTTATTTCATTTTAAATAGCAGCATAATAGGTACAATAGTAATCTAGCATATGTAAACCAAGTTAGCCCTACGTGTCTCTTTTTTAACCATTTCTCCAGCTCAAGAACAAAATGGAATATCTGGCCTGGCAGGAGGTAGCTCAAGTCTGTAATTCTAGCACTCTGGGAGACCAAGGCAAGAGGATAGTTTGAGCTCAGGAGTTCCAGACCAGCCTGAACAAGACCAAGACCCTGTCTCTACTAAAAAAATAGAAAGAAATTAGCTGGACAACTAAAAATATATAGAAAAAATTATCCAGGCATGATGGTGCATGCCTGTAGTCCCAGCTACTCAGGAGGCTGAGGCAAAGGGATTGCCTGAGCCCAGGAGTTTGAGGTAGCTGTGAGCTAGGCTGATGCCACGGCACTCACTCTAGCCCGGCAACAGAGTAAGACTCTGTCTCAACAAAAAAAGGTGGGGGGGGGAATATCTGCTTGTTGTTCTACATTTTATTTTTCTACATTTTCTGATAAAGTTCCCTACAAGAAAACACAGGTGCTCACAATATACAAGTACACAGACATAGACACACACAAATATATATCTCCTCGAGAATGAAGATTAATACAAAGGCAAGAGAAAGTCTAAATCTTGTACTTAAAAAAATCTTCAATTCATAATTCCATAGATACCTACAGATAATTCAGAGCTATAGAATATTTTAACATTTTCCTTTTGCATTTTTCAACCATGCCATTCCTGAAGTGAGATATTCTTGGAATTTAGTTCCATATCATAGTAATTTTGATTAAAAATTGGTTTTCATTACAAAAAAGCAATTATATAGAATTGACTCTAATTTATTTAGTTCCTTTGCTCATTAATATTTCCTGTATTTGTTTCATTCTCATTAAAGTAATCCTCTAATTTTATTCTTCTTTTTCAAAATTGTTTTGGGTATTTGAAGTTCCTTGAGATTTCATATGAATTCTGGCTGGATTTTTCTATTAGGGCAAAAAATGCTATTGGCATTTTAATAGGGATTGCATTGGTTAGTACTGACATCTTAACAGTATCAAGAACACAATATGTCTTTTTATTTATTGATTTCTTTAATTTATTTCAACGTTTTATAATTTTCAGTGTGCAATTTTTCACCTCCTTGATTAAGTTAAATCCTAAATGTTTTTTTTCTTTTTGATGATATTGTAAATGAATTTTTTTCTTATCTTTCTTTTTGGATTGTTTCATCGTTAGTGTATAGAAATGAAAGTGATTTGCATGTCAATTTTGTATCCTGCAATTTTGCTAAAATTGTTTTTAGTCTTGACAGTTCTTTTTCCTTGTGTGTGTGTTTTCTAAATGTAAGATTGTGTCATCTGGAAACAGAGATAATTTTACTTCTTCTATTCTGACTTGAATGCCATTTATATCTATTTCTGGCTGACTTTGGCTAGAAATTATAATACTATATCGAATAGAAGTGGAGAAAGAAAGCATACTTGTCCTGGTCCTGGTCTTAGAGGAACAAGATCTTTCAGTATTTCACACTGGAGTATGATGCTCTCTGGGCTTTTCATACATTCCCTTTATTATGTTGGTGTAGTTTTTTTCTATTTCTATTTTGTTGAGAGCTTTTGTCATAAAAGCATGTTAAAGTTTGTCAAATAATTTCTATGCATCAATTGAGATAACCATGCCATTTATTTCTCTTTCTTTCTGTTAATGTAATGTATTACATTGATTTATTTTATGTTGAACCATCCTTGCATTCCAGTAATAAATCTCACTAGGTCATGAGGTATAATTATATTATGCACTGATGAATTTCATTGCTAGTATTTCAGTGAGGATATGCATTAATGTTCATCAGGGATATTGGTCTATAGTTTCCTTTTCTTTTCTTTTAATATCTTTGTTTGCCTTTGGTAACAAGGTAAAACCAGTATCATAAAAATAAGTTGAAAGATATCCCTTCTATTGGGTTTTTTGGATGAGTTTGTGAATGCTTTGTAAAATTCATTAGTGAAGTCATGTGGTCCAGGTTGGAAGATTCTTCTTGGTTGGAAGATTTTTGATTACTGATTCAATCTTTTTATTAGTTGTAGGTATATTCATATTTTTAAATTTTCTTCATGACTCACTTTTGGTAGGTTTTGTGTTTTTAAGAATATGTCCATTTCATTTAGGTTATTATTATAATTTAGATGTTTGTGTTACCTTCAAAATTCATGTTGAAACTTAATCTCCATGCAACACTACTAAGAGGTGGGGCCTTTAGGAGATGATTTTATAAGGATTAAGCCTTGCAAAAAGGCTGGTAAGAACTTGATGGCTCCTTTTTGTCCTTCTATCTCTTTTGCCATATGAGGACACAGTGTTCAAAGTACTATCTCAGAAAAAGACTGGGCCATTACCAGACACAGAACTAGCCAATGCTGTGATCTTTGACTTCCCAGCTTCAGAACTATGAGAAATAAATTTCTGTTATTTATAAATTACCCAATCTGTAGTAATTTAACAAACCACACAATCGGACTAAGACTGTTATTCAATTTGTTGACATACACTTGGTCATAGTACTCTCTTATAATTCTTCTTATTTTTATTAAATGTTAGTAATGTCTCTGCTTTTATTTCTGATTTTAGCAATTTGGGCTTTTTCTCCTTTTGTCTTAGTCAATTTACCTACAGGTTTATCAATTCTGTTCATCTTCTAAAGAATTGATTTTCAGTTTCATTGATGTTCTCTATAGTTTTTTAATGTTTATTTTATTTATCTGTGCTGTGATCTTTATCATCACCTTCTTTCTGCTAGTTTTGGATTTAGTTTGCTATTTTTATAATTCAAGTTATAAGGTTACTTTGTTGATTTGAAATCTAATTTCTCCTTTTTTTAACATGAGTATTTACAATTTTAAATTCTCTCTTAGCACTGTTTTCAGTGCGACACATACATTTTGATATGTTGTGTTTTTATTTGTCTCAAGATATTTTCTAATTTCCTGTATGATATCTTCTTTGAGCTATCATTTGTTTAAGAATGTGTTATTTAATTTCCACATATTCAGGAAATTTCCTGTTTTCTTTTGCTATCAATTTCTAGTTTCGCTCCATTGTGATCAGAACACCAGTGTCAATTAGAATGTCAATATGATATTTGTTCATGTTCTCTCTTCCTCTTTCTCTCTCTATCTTGGGGATTTTAGGATTTTCTTTTTTTTTTTAATAGACATTTAGAAATTTGTATGAAGCTGTTTTAAGTTTGTATTTTTTTAAAATTTATCTTTTAATCCTTTTTATTACTTGTGGGAATACACTCTATTTTCTTCCATCCTTTCATTTTATTCTCTTTTTGTACTATTAGGGCATGGATGCTGAAGATTTTATTTATATTTATTCATTGGTTTTCCTCAAATGAATAGTAATTATTGATCATCTGTTAATTTATGTATGTGAATTTTGGCCTTTTATTTAATGGTAGTGTAATAATTTAAGGGGTTGGGATTTTCTTTTGGAGGAGAGGGACTCACTTTGCCTCTTGGAGTTCAATAACTTGCTACTTTAGAGAGCAACTACAAATATAGCAGTAGACTTTCAAGTAATTTATTGGGGTTAATACCTACAAAGGATTCAGCGGAAGGAATTGGAGAAGGTAGAGTGAGTTTAAAATGTACAAAGCTGGTGTGACAATAATGAAGGATAAAGATGGAAGAGGCAGGTGTGAAGAATCACAGATGGCAAAACAATTTTAAGAATGGTTCAGCAGGCTTGATGAAGAGTCCTTGAGACAATGTCATGTGTTGGAGTCGTCCTGTGCTAGGCAGGAATGGGCCTGACTAATACACCTGCTATGCTCAGACATGGGCTGGAAGCAGTTTGCAGAAAACATGCCCTTGTCTTAGACACATCTGTGAATCTAGAGGAACAGAGGCAGGGCTGCCAGGCAACAAGGCTCCCTGCAGCAGGAAATACGGGCAGCACATTTTTCTGCTTGCCATCCAGGGAATAAAGCACTTACCAGCCACAGAGTGCCTCCTGTTTCTTTAACATAGGCTCTTGGCTTGAGATCCACTGGTATGTTTCCAATTCAGTAGTCATTCACTCAAGCGTATGCTTAGATTTGTAGATTATCCTGGTTTTATTGCTCTATGTCTTTCTATCTTTTAGTTACTTCTCAAAATTTCTTGTCATTTAATGCCAAAATTCTAAGTTTTTGCATCTTTTTATAGATGTGTTAATTTACATATGTAGGATATGTGTTTCCTTTTATATAATGGGATTCCATGTGGGTACACTTGTATGCTTATCTGTATCTGGATGTATACAAATTAGCAAATATTTTTCAAAATAGTCATGGCTGAACCCCATTATAGTGATGCCTGAAATTAGGACTAGCTACATAATTTGTGAGTACCAGGGCAAAATGAAAGTGTAGACCTACTTTTCAAAATAAAAATGTTAAGAACAGGCAGGAACCACAGAACATTAAGTCAAACATGGGGTACTTTTAAGCATGGGTAGGCATGAGCATTTCATTGTCCTAGTAGAATGTAACTATCGTCAACTACCCAAAGAATTCAGTAACTCAAAATATTTAAAAGTACCTGCTATGGGAAGAATTTAGCCAATGAGAAAAACATAGAAAATAGCAATATATCTGTAGGTTCATCTAGCCTTCCCAATATTAACAAAGTAGAAGTACACATTTTTTAATTATGTGAAATAGAAAAGTAATTCTTTCCATAGGAAAAAAAATTAAACTCAATATTTAAAGATGATACTTCAGGTAATTGTTTAGTAAAAACAAAGATCTATGTAATTAAAGATCTGAAGCCCCAAATCATGTGCAAATTTCATGCAATAAATCACATGTGTAACCACTAAATTCTGTGGTCCTAGAATAACAAACAAGCCACACACACAAAAAAAGAATTATCCTTCACTGCATATGAACCAAGGATTGATTCATATTTTGACAACTGTGGTTACAGAATGAATTATAGTTTATATATAGCTTTGAAATAAGCGTTGGGCTACTTGCTGTGAAAAAGGTGATAAAATTGAATGGCACAATTACAGCCCTGTGGTTGAAGTTGTTTTCTCCTCTAGCTTTGCTCAGTTATACTCACTGAGGCCCATTTTCTTACTCAGGCAAGTCCTGATAATGAGTACATTCACAGACCCCAATAAATATGCAGGCTTTCTGTAGAATTATTCTTGCCATAGACCTGTATTTGATGTACTAACATATATCTCGAGCAACTCCATGCTTGCAATGTCAACTCCTTCCTACCATGGTGCTCATTCTATAGAATAGGGTTTCTACCATGACCTTCTGCTCAGCACTCTAATTTCTTCATGAACCTGGACTTTTGCCTAAACTCCAGATGGCTTGGTTGAAGTCTGATATGTGCTGGCTTTTTTTCCCATTGGAGTTCCTGGTCTCATTCCCCTGAACTGATTTGCTGGGTGGGATGCACTTCTAAATATACACGTGAATTACTGCAAGTGTGGATTATATATAGCATTTCCTAAAGCCTATATCCAGGCACAAAATTAGAACTCTGGATATTGCTGAAAACTGGAACCACTTCACTTTATACACTTCATGGATATACCAGTGGTATATCCCTGCTATGAAGCTGACAAAAATAAAAAACCTGTCAGTTTTTCAAGTTCCAATGGCAAAAGTAGTTTTGATATAAATTTCAATGTAGGTGACTATAGGATTTAAAAGTACTAAGAACAAGAATATTATGAAAGGTAAAAGAACCAAATATTTATTGGAAGCAAAGTAACTCTAAATTAGATAAACACCTTAGGAATGAAGTAAAAATAAAAGGTAGTAAAGCAATAATATATCTATAATGTGAAGTATGTAACATGCAATATTTAATAACAATAATAACACCACACGCAGGCAGGATGCAAAAAAAGAGAATAAGGAAACAGAGCTCGCCAGAGAAACAGACAATGACTCAATCTATCAGCTAGATACAAAGAAAAAGAAAGTAGAAGAATTCGTGTGTGGTGGGCAGGAGAGGGCTTTGATTTTCAGGCAACAGTGACTCATCCCACTAACAAAAGCAAACCAATTAATGCCCTGGAGTTCAGTCAATTGATTTTTTTTTTTTTTTTTTTTTTTGAGACAAGAATCTCACTCAGTTCCCCCAGCTAGAGTTCCCTGGCCTCAGCCTAGCTCACAGCAACCTCAGACTCCTGGGCTCAAGCTATCCTCCTGCCTCAGCATCCCGAGTAGCTGGGACTACAGGCATGCACCACCATGCTCGTCTAATTTTTTCTATATATTTTTAGTTGGCCAATTAATTTCTTTCTATTTTTAGTAAAGTCGGGGTCTCGATCTTGTTCAGGCTGCTTTTGAACTCCTGACCTTGAGCGATCCACCGCCTCAGCCTCCCAGAGTGCTAGGATTACTGGAGTGAGCCACTGCACCCAGCCTCAATTGATTTTTATTCTCTTTCTTCATAAGTAGTAAAGTTAAAAGAGACCTCCACTTACACTCCCTATTCAGTAATGTAGTAGCCTATAGGTTCCAGATTATTTAAAAAATATTAAA
>CAUYRT010006416.1:0-21580 GCA_963574885.1 Lepilemur ruficaudatus | reverse complement strand
TAATAAAGACATCTGCGCCCGAATGTTTATGGCAGCACAATTCACTGTTGCTAGGTTGTGGAAACAACCCAAGTGCCCGTCAATTCATGAGTGGATTATTAAAATTTGGTATATGTTTACAATGGAATACTGCTCAATTTTAAGAAACAACAGTGAGCTAGCACCGCTTATGTTTTCCTGGATTGAGCTCGAGCCCATTATTCGAAGTGAGGTGACACAAGACCGGAAGAATGGGCTCCACATGTACTCGCCATCAAATTGGTACTGACTGATTAACACTGCGGTACTCAAATGGTGGTGGTGTTCACCAGGGATTCAGGAGTTGGGGGGGTAGACCCACAGCGATGTGGAGAGCATTGTGATGGGGAGGGGCATGCTTTAAATGTAGTTGGGGAAGGAAATTAGGGGACTTAATAGGGGTAAGGAAATCTTCTAAAACTGATTTATGTGAATGGCTGTACAACTTGGTAAATTTACTAAAAATCATTTAATTGTTCACTTAAAATGGAGTAATGTCACGGAATGTAAATTACACTTCAATAAATTTGTCAAAAAAAAAAGTTGACTTATGTTATGTATGGGCTCTTGGAATATAGCCGTGTCACCAGTTGAGTGCTACCTGTTTAAGCAGGTGCCAGGAAAAAAAGTAATAGATTTTTATCCTATGCTAAACAGTACTGTGATAAGTTTTATATCACTTGGAAAATTCTCAGATTATACAACATTACTGGATAACCTCTGGATCAAAGAAGAAATCAAAAGGGAAATTTCAAACTATATTGAAAGGAAAGGAGACTTTTGTACCAAAATACAGTATGTCTCTTAGATAAAATTTATAATCTTAAATTCCTTTTGTTTTAAAGAAGAAAGACAAATAATGAAGGAACTTGGCATTTATCAGAAAGAAATTAGAAAAAGAACAACAAGAAAAAGAAGATGGAAAGAAGAAATAAAAAGCAGAAATGAATGAAACAAAAAAACTCTAGAAGGGTTAAACAAACCCAAATGCTGGTTTTTTTAAAAAAGAAAACAATAAAGTAGGTAATTCATAAACTTTGATGCTTTAAGTTAAAAATACTAGCAGAAATATACAAGAAGAAGAGTGGGAAAGGAGAAATACATACAAATACAGTATATACTAAAAGAATTCTAAGAGAATATTGTTATGCCTACCAATGGCAAAGAAAAAAAAACTAGAGTAAATTGATATTGTCTTAGCAAAATTATCCCAAGAAGTGTAAAACCGGAATAAATCAATTTTCTAAAAAGAGACTAAAAAGTTATTAAAGATTCACCATTGAAAAGATACTAGACACAGAGGGATTCACAGCTGAATTTGATCTTATTTTAAAAAACAGATGAGTCCCTTATTATTTAAATAATTCTAACATAGATAAAGGTGGAAAGCTCTCAAAATCCTTCAAGAAGCCAACATATCATTAATGAGAATATCTGATACAGTACAAAACTATAATTAATTTCACTTGTGACAATAGTTGAAAAATTCCAGTTAAGAGATTAGTAAATTAAATTCAGAAGTAAAGCTAGAAATAGAAATTCAGAAATAAATAAATAACAAATTAGGCTTTATTCGAGGTATACAAAGGTGATTCGATATTAGGAAATCTATCAACATAATTCACAAACTAAAACTGAAAAACCATGTAACTATATAACCCAATAGTTGCTGTATAACTGAATAATCAGTAGCTGTTAAAGAGATATTCACTCAAATTCAGGAATTACCTGTAACAAAAACTCTAAATAAATAGGATGAAAAGAAAACTAAGTAAAATAAAAATTATAAGTAAAATAGAATAAAAATAGCAAAAATACAATATAGCTGTGAAAATGTATGGACTAAATTTTCATATAGCAACAAAGATGAATCTCAAACATTATCTCAAGCAAATTGCAGAAGGATGTGTATGGTATAATCCAATTACATAAAGCAATACTATAGTGCTTTTGAATACATTTATAGTAAGGATATGAAGTTATACACATGAATGATTAAAAATAGTAGTTTGTGAGGATTTATGAAAGGATTTTTTGCATTAGTGTATATATTACTAAAAACAATGGAAGCGTAATTTAAAAATTGCTCATTGGGTATTTAAAATAATAAATTAGAATTGTGTGAATTGCAGAATTTCTATAAGATGTATTGCTGAGTAAGGAAAGAAATTGCTTTTAATAATTTCATTATTTTGAAAAGTCTCACCAATCCTATAAATATATTTGTGTGTGTTTGTATATGATTTTAAGAACATGAGGAGGAAGCACTTAATGTATACTGTGTCATTAATGTGAGTTATCTAGGAGTTGGGTGGAAGGAGTAGAGAAGAGAGAGGTAAATTAAAAGTGAGACGGGGCTACTAGAACAATTAAAAATTCTTTAGTATGTGTGACATCTATGTATTTATTTAAAATAATTTGTGTAAAAAGAAATTCTAGAAAAAGAATATATAATATGTAAAATATTATATGTATATCAGATTTTCTTAAAAAGATAATATGAACCTAATGCCACTGAACATATCAATTTGTATTAGTGTCTCTTTTACTTTAAGCTCTCCAAAACAATCTGGTTTTGATGTTTGGCTTTCCATGTAGTGTGGCTTCAGGGAGAAAATTCACTAGTTAGGCATGTACAGATAACCTGCAGTATAGATATAAAATATCATTGTAAACAAATAGGGTGATATTCTAGTAGATTTTTAAAAAGGAAGGAAGGAAGAGAGAAAGCCAAGGCTTAGCAACCCAACCACTGGCCATTCCTCTGTTCTCACAAACTGCTCAGACTGAGAATATGTTTTCTGGGTCACACACCATTACTATAGCCCTCTGTTGCAAAGCGTGGTACTAGGCTCCTTTATCTGTCCTTTGAAACTCATCATTGGCCATTTCAAAGGTACTCTCACCAACTTCCCTTTTTCAGCTGCTAGGGGAAATCATAAAGCTGATTTAGCACAGACTCCACCAAATTCACTGATTGACTAAGGGAACCTTTCTGATGGAATGAAAGTCTTTTGTTCATTTTAAAAATGATTCTCAGCCCAGGCTATGCACCAGAATTATCTGCAGAGCTTTGTAAAACTACAAATGCCTGGGTTCCACCTTTCGGTCCTAAGAAGGAACATTACCAGGTGTGGGGTGTGAGTCTGTTGTACAACTGCTTAGTTAAGGTCCTGGCAGCAACTTTTTTCTATGCTTTCTCCTCTCTTTAAGTACCAAGTGTACCTTCTAGTCTTGTCTAGTCTTGTCTGTCTTGTTCTGTTAACTGGTTATTTCTTCTTGAATGTCCTGCTGTTGCCTTATAATTACTCTGCCCAAAACTTAAGTTCCCCTTCAAACTACTTTACTGACTTCCAGATTTCTTTTATTGCTCATCATTCTCCCAAACACTCTAGCTCAGAACCTCGGCATCTTTTCTGAATTCTGTGTCTTCCTTACCTCTAACAGCAGTGTCATCCTGTGGTCCCCAACCCCTGGGCTGCAGCCCAGTACCAGTCCATAGCCTGTTAGGAAATGGGCCACGCAACACCGCCTGAGCTCCACACCACCCTCCCCGACCCATGACATCCCCCATCCCCAACCCTGGTTCGTAGAAAAATTGTCTTCCATGAAAATGTGCCTGGTGCCAAAAAGGCTGGAAACTGCTGATCTGGACCATTTGCCTCCTTCCCCTGCTGCTCCTGTTTTTCCAGTTTCCATCCTAGAGTATTATACCATACTCTGGTATAGTACACGATACTGACCATCATACTCTGTCAATCTACTGCCTCCAGAATATTCTTCTATTACAGTTTTATTTATGTCATTTTCCTGCTCTTAGAAGCCTTCAGTGGCTGTGTCATACTGCAAAACAAAATCTGAAAGGCTGAATTACACACTGGAGGCCCTCAAAAATATAAACTCAATTTAACCTTTTGATTTTATTTCCCGTTACTCCCCTTAATATATGTTAAGCTGTTAAAATGGATTATTTAGCTATAAGATGGTACACAGAAAAGGTTCTTTTGAATCCTGATACTGCCACTTACCAAACATGTGATCTCAGCAAGCTTCTTTAGCCTCTTTGACTTTAGTTGCCTCATCTGTAAAATAGGACATAAAAATAACTTTACATGGTTTGTCCTAAGTGATTAACATGTGTTTTTAGCATGGAGCCTAGCCTCTAAAGAGCCTTGAAATATAGCTTCTTTACCTCCTGTATCCAATTTCCTTCAGCTGCTCTCTTAACATGTGCACGCTCCCACTTCCTTTTCTTTTCCTGTTCCCTTGCTCATGCTGTTCTCTCTGCTTTTTCTTCCATTTCAAAATTTTTTTGTTTGGTTTTTACTTTTTTTCATAAAGCTTTCCCCTGCCTTTTCCCATTCCAAATTCCCATAGTAGTGTTTTGTACCTCTTGTAGTATTTGTTTTTCACTCCCCTGCATTTTTTTTTTTTTTTTTTTTTGCCCTTTGTTGTTATGTTAGATGTTTCTGGTTTGTCCTCTCTTACATTGAAATCTCTTCAAAGACGGGGACCTAGTCATGATCGTCTTGGTTTTCCCCATTACTCTTAGCATATTGCTTGTAACCAGAAGGTTCTCAGTAAGTATTTATTGAGCAAACAGGCAAACCCATAGAACCACTACTACTCATGCGCGAGTTAAGAAATAAGCCAGTGAGCAATATCACTGCATAGTATGCTAGAGAAATAAAATAGTAAGTGAATCCACACACCTAGAGAAAGGGCTCTTCCCACTAAATAAATAGGTAGAAACAAGACTCTTGGAGAAATAGTTGACTTTGAGGCTAGGGCAATAAATGTACAAATTGAACTTAGAAGATTTTGTTGTATCTGAAAACAAGCTATCTAAGGCTGCTGGCATTCTGTCAAAAGAACTCCTAGAAGTTAATGTTATCAAAGATGGATAGTTTGAACATTAAATCATAATAACAGCAGTGGATTGAAATATATCAAATATGTTCAAATCTATGAGCTTACAATCATACTAAAAAGGAAGAACGATTGGATTACCTTTGGAAGAACTTGGGAAACCAATTTATCATTCTGAAACATGTAAGTAAATAAACAGAAAGAATAAAGTATTTATCCTGCCTTTCTTGTAAGAATTACATCTGAGGTAAACAAATAGTTGAAGAAGGAAAGTTAGCTAAATTAGAGCTCACAAATGAAGACAGAATGAAAGAATATCAACTTTTAAAAATCAGAATTCAAAGAGTACTTGTCTATTCAGCTAACTTTCCCTGCCTCTTTTCTAACTTAAAAAAAGAAGCCCTAAGAACTAGAAGCTTTACGAAGCAAAAAATTTGGGATTGAAATTTTTGTGACTATTTTATCCTTTATCCAAAATGCTTGGGACCAGAAACATTTTGGATTTTGCATTTTAGATTTTCTTTTTTAATTTTAGAATATTTACAAATACATAATGAGATATCTTGGGAATGAGGGACCCAAGTCTAAACACAAAATTTATTTATGTTTCATATACACCGTTATGTACATAGCCTGAAGGTAATTTTATGTGATATTTTAAAATAATTTTGTGCATGAAACAAAGTTTTGACTACATTGTGACTGCGAACCATTACATGTCAGGTGTGGAATTTTCCACTTGTTGGTGTCATGTATGCGCTCAGAAAGTTTTGAATTTTGGAGTATTTCAGATTTCAGAGTTTTGACTGCAGTCAAAAAGCAATTTTAAAAAATCATTCCCCAGTCTAGAAATATTAACTTCTCATTTTGGTCTTATTTTTTAAAATATTTCTTCGGTTTTTAGCGTTTTATTCGTTGTCTTTCCTATTGCTGCCAGTCATTTCAAGAGATTCTTCAAGCTACTCTTAAGTGTAGAATAGTATTGACCTTTGTACTGATTGTAGAAAGGAGCTAGAACCAGACTACAACATACCTCAGAAGTTTCAGTCTTCCAGTCCAGATCCTCAAACAGATTTTAAACTTATCAAAGTGAGCATGTGGTGTTTGTGTGAAGAGGTAATAAGGAAGGCTGGGTGCATACCACAAAGTAAATATACTAACTCAAAAGCAAAATAAATGGTCTTTAAGATTATAGAGGGAAAAACCAGACAAATGGCAGTAAGCTTGTGTAGTCTTTTCTCTGATTTTTAATAGACTCATAGCTATAGCAGGTTAATTGCAGATTGTCTTCCACCTTGTTTCCTTAATTCAGACACCTGGTTTTCATGTTTTAATGTTTCTGAAATTTGCATGTGGCTGATAATGCACATGTATATTTAATGTGACAATGTTCCCATGGTTCCATTACCCTCCCCAGGAAGCTGTATAAATTGTGTTTTTACAATTAATTTTTTCTTTGACTCTTGGAACACAATAATGTTTCTGGGCAGTATTTGAGAGCAAAATGTGTTTTGATAGTGCTTCTTAGAATGCTTTAGAGCAGTATTTTACATAGTACTTTCAGCATAGTATCAGTTCCTATGTAAGTGTTCCTATAAGGAGTTTGGGAGGAGGCTCAAAGGTCAAATAAGTTTGGAAAATGCATGTTACTTTTAGAGGTGCATAACGGGCAAAAGCCATTTAGGCTCTGAGAAAGCCCATGGCTAAAAACCGAAACAAAACCCCAAACTCTTTAAATTTCTTTTAACCGAATTATTTCCCAAATTCATCTGACCCTCAAGTCCTTTTTTGTTAACATTTGCTAGCACTCTGTTTTGGGAAATGCTGCTATGTGTAGTTGATTAATATAAGTATTAGAACAACACATTTTAGTTGGGTTGCTTTAAATACTTGCCTGTTGCAAATCAAAAAGATAACTAACGTTTCTACGCATCTGTGTTTCTAGCTGTCCTAAGAATAATTTCAAAGGCAGGGTTGGCTGGACTAAGTTGTCAGCTTAGTCAGAGATGGTCTTTTTTTAAAAACTGCCTCAGCATTGTAGCTGCACTATACTGCTCAGTCAGTACGAACTCTTGATTCACCTTATAGATCTGTACATCAGTCCATATGCTGAACTTCGGGGTGGTATATCCGAGCAACAATTCCTGATGTAATATATCATGGGTTGTCAGCTCTGACACTACAGTTTTATTCTATAACTTGTTCTATTTTTCTTTTTTAAAAAACAACTTTATTACCAATTTAAATATATTGATAAAGTGTAGGTGGATCTTCATATTGTGTTGTGCTCCTTTATTTTAGGCTGTTTGTAGTAGATCTATGGGAGAGCCGTAGAGCTGGGATAAATCCATCTCTTCCCTGTCTTCTGCCAGGGAGAGGAGCGGGTGAAGTAGTTCCTGCAAATAGAGATGAACCCTGTTGTCCTCAAATAAGAAATATTTTTACCCTTGAGTAATGGAAGCTGTAAAATATTAGGCAGACATGTTCTTCAACATATTCAGTAAGCATTTGTTAAATGCCTGCTATGTACCAGATGACTGCTAAGTATACAGCTTTAAAAAGTGAGAAGCGAACGATCCCTGTTGCCCTCAAAAGAGTTGAATCTAATTGGTGAGAAAACAGTTGTGTAAATGTTAAACATTCACAATGCAGTGTGCTTAATGTTATAAGAAGTAGATATAGGAGGCTCTGGGACATTTAACTCAGATATTGAGCTTTGGTAAAGGAATTAGGCAATATGAGCCTGGAGGATAAGTAGCGTTTGCTTGTGCAGGCAAGGGGATAGAGGACACCACTAACAGAAGGGACAGCATGTGTAAAAGGCATGGTGTTGTGAAAGGTAAGGTGTTTGGAGATTGCAAGTAGCTTGGTTTTGTATAAGATACATAGAGGATGAGACCAGAAAGGAAGGAAGGAACCCAGTGGTTCATGGCTGTAATTGCTGTGCTAGGCAGAAAGTTTAGAAGACTGTCCAGTAGATGGTTCTTCATCTGTGATAACACTTTTCATGTAATCAAATTGTTAATGAAAATCAATATTGAATGAATGTGCAAAATTCTTTAAGTTTAATGCACATTTCCAGATGACAAGTCACATTACTTCATGTTTATAATATCATTTTGATGATTCATGGGCCTGACCATTTAATAAGTTACCCCCAAATGCATTAGCTCTATTCTTAACAATCTATTTATTAAGGTGTTACCTACAACACCAATTTTACCTCTACAATTCAGTGAGTTTTGACAAATATATGCAGTCTAGTAACCACCACTCCTCTAGTCGTGATATAGTATATTTCATTAGCCCAACTTAGCTTTTAAATCAGAGTTTGGTAAGCTAAATAAATTAGTTGTTTGAACCCCAGAAGACATAATATAGTATCTGAAGAATAGAGAAATAAAAATTCATTGACCTTTAAACCAGAAAACAAACTGTTTTTCTATAAAACTCAAACACAGAGAAGCTCTGTGCAGGTGCTGCTTTGGGGGGTTTTGTCTCTTGAAATCTTCAGTAGGAAAAGGAGGAAGTAAGCAATGGTAAGAAGTTGTTTACAAAGTGACTGGTGTGATGTCATAAGAATATATTGGGGTTGGAGGAAGAAACAGCCATCAGGGAAACAAAACATTGTATCTTAAAGTCAGCTGATTTAAAAAAAAGAAAAAGAAAACACACAAAAATTTTAAATATTGAAATGGGAACCTTGGGTACTAGCAAACAACTCTGATAAATAATACCAAGTTGTGCAGGCAGTTTCACTTCTCTGAGGTCTTGGTTTTCTCACCGATCAAATGGTATTGAATGGCATATTCTAAACTGTATTATGCAGAACTTGAGTTTTGTGAGGTGTGGTTAGGAATAATAGGTTGGGTACAGGAGAATTAAGAATAAGAGCTATATTTTAAATTTGGAAATAACCACAGTTAAGTTTAATGCTAGCAGATAGGGAGAAAGTACATTTTCCTCCCTCGATTGCATTTCCATATATTCAACTGACCTTTTATTGATTGACTGTTACAGAATTGGAGGTTAGGATACCTTTCAAAACACTTCTATCTGTAATTCTACTTTGCAATTGTGATTCATTATGGACAAGGATGAGTTTCTTCAGGGTAATGAATATTGTCATTAAAGTACCAGATTTGTTTTCTTTTCCAGAAGTTTTTACTTTTAAGAATAATATATGTGTTTAATCCCTAGAGTTAGGAAGTTTTATATTTTTAAGCAATTATTTTATCCATGTTATTTGTTTGTTTTAACCAGTTACCCATGGGTGTATTGTTTCCACAATAAAACTTTTTCTACCAGATGGTATGGAAGCCCGGCTCCGCTCAGAGTGAGTATAATTTAGTGCTGTGAAGTTTTTGGATTAATTACTTTGATTAATAATTTTCTAGATGATGGTATACTGTTCATACAGTATTTCAGGATTATTTTAATGATGTTAGAAAATTGATGTACTTTTTGGAATGGAACATACTTCAGTTTAAATTGTTTTTCACATTAGTTGCAATTCTAGGAGATAATAATATATCAGAGGCAGAGGTTATTTTGTTTCCTAATTTAACTGTAAGCTATTGGTAAGTGATAAATCCATTCCTTTTGATCTGCATATAGGTCTTCTAAGACTATGATTGCCTCTGAAGTTAATGCCAGTGTTACACTCTTTTAGGACCTTGCGGATGTCAATATAGTTAGTAGCTTATTTTGGTGGGAATTTTTTTGAGGCTTTTTTTTTTAGTGTCATGTTTATTTTTTGTATGAAGCAATATAAAAGGTCACTTACAGGTAGACACTTGAAAGGGGAAAATTACTCATAAAATCTAGATTTTAAACGTAAACACAAGTACATTTTGATCTTGTACATTTCAGAGGTTTTCATCAAGTGTTGAAGGGAGTTGAGCAATCTTTAAACTTCTTTTTTATTTTGGGGGAAAACCTTGAATATGCTAGAATCTTGTTTCTACATTCTGCATAACATTTTCTGTCTTTCAGAAACAGAGACAGTGATCTGAGGGTGGGAAGTTGAGAGAAGCAATAAATTGAAGGAAAAGTAGAGAAATGAATAGGAAAAAAAGAAGGAAGGATTAAGCAGAGAGAGGCCTTCCCTTACTGTGGTAGTCTGTGCTTTCATTAGAATCATATATTTTATGCTTCCATTAGAAGGTACCAGTTTTGTTTTTAATTTTAAGGATATCTGAAACAAAGCAGAAATTTTAAAACTTTTTAAATTTAAAACAATCTGTTTCCTATTTTTAAATTATAGCTTAATTATTAAAATTGCAATAAACTTTAGGAACTTTAATGTAACTTAGCTTTTTTGAGTCAAGAGTTAAGGTTTTAGAAATAGGAGTAACTATTAATCAGCTAATGATGCTTCTTAAAGACTTTGATGTTTATATTTGATAATAAGATTTTTCTTTCATGCAGTTGAAAGCTTTGAGCGGTTGCATAAGGTATCATCTGTGTTCTCAGGTTCCATCTAGTCGAGCATGCAGATTTTTTCAGTCTATTCCAGTGAATTGTGTCCCTATCACTGTTGCTTCCCCAATTCTTTTAATCTTTGCCTTATTTTCTTTTCATTGTTTGATTTTTCTTATGTGGTTAAATATTAGCATTATTTAAATGTTTGCTGCCAGTTTTGTACATAATGTGACAACTTTCTGGAGAAGATGAATTTTGAACAGGTAATTCTCTAGAGCTGGAAGATCATAATGGTCTTTAGAGATGGATAGTCCAGTTTCAAACCTGACTCCACTTGTTCTGTGACTTGATCAGGCTACACTTTTCTCATCTGAAATATGAGAATGATCATAGTACCTATTGAGCAGGAATTTTATGAGGATTAAATAAGATTGTGTACTTACCGAGCATAACATAGTACTTGGCGTATATAATAATAAGCGCACAATAAACATTAGCCGTTTCTGTTATTGTAATCTAATTTTTAAAAGCAATTAAGATGTTTTGCGTATGCCAGAATGCCTAGAGTTTAAGGTCCATTGTGTACATAGCATTTAGTGCTTTTAAGATCTTTTGTAGCGGCCTGGTGCAATGGCTCATGCCTGTAATCCTAGCACTTTCGGAGGCTGAGGTGGGAGGATCGCTTGAGGCCAGGAGTTAGAGACCAGCTTGAGCAAGAGTGAGACCCTGTTTCTCCAAAAAAAACAAAACAAAACAAAAAACAAAAATTAGCTAGGCATGGTGTTGTAGTCCCAGCTACTTGGGAGGCTGAGGCAGGAGGATTGCTTGAGCCCAGGAATTTGAGGTTGCAGTGAGCTATGATGATGCCACTGTACTGTAGCCTGGGAGACCGAGCAAGACCCTGTCTCAAAAAAAAAAAAAAAAATCTTTAGTAGGTAGTTCTCAAAAAGCTAATTCTTTTTTTTCCTTAATTTTTATTATATTACACAAATAATTTTCTGATGAGAAGAAACAGAGAGAAATTGCCTATAATCCCACCACCCTAAGCCTGAAAACTGTTTTCATTTTATACCTTCCCTTGTTCTGGTTTTTATATGCACATGAAGTTTTTCCATAATTCAAACAAAATGTACCTGTATCCAAAGTAGTTTTTGTAAAATACAAATATGTATCACTTATGGAATGAATTGCTGGATTTTTAGCCTTTTGTTTGTTAACCAGATTTTCATGTGAACAGAAGATTTTGTGCTGGGGTCACTAAGAAAACTGGATTTTTAAGAACAATCCATTGGTACCTTTTGTTTCCATTTAGACTTTCTTAAGTTCATTTCCTTATATGTGCATTATCTTCAGAGAAAAGGACATATGCCCCAAATGGTTATGTTTTGGTGCTGACATTGGGTAATTTGTATTTATTTCCTCATGCTTTATTTCACGTATTTTCCATAATCAATATATATTACTTACATGGTCAAGAAAAATAAACTTATGTTTAAAATGTCTATTTCAGTTTTATGGAGTAGAGAAGAAAAACTAAAGTTGTATCACTAGACCATTTTAATAACACCATGATCATCATCACCAGATAGAAAAGACCAGAAAACAAAGAATTATAAAATACTGACCCACTTGTTTTATTTGTTTATATTATAGTTTCTATATAATTTTTGAAGAACTTTCATTAGGTACCAGCTTTGTT
Organism: Lepilemur ruficaudatus; assembly: GCA_963574885.1. NCBI lineage: Eukaryota > Metazoa > Chordata > Mammalia > Primates > Lepilemuridae > Lepilemur > Lepilemur ruficaudatus. The sequence continues at coordinate 9,570 of CAUYRT010006416.1, read as the reverse complement.
AGGGCCTTGTTATAAGCTCTGGGGTTGCAGAGGTGAATTGATCATAGTTCTTAAGAACACAGACATGTAATCAAAAAAGTATAATAAGGCCGGGCGCGGTGGTTCACGCCTATAATCCTAGCACTCCGGGAGGCCGAGGTAGGAGGATCGCTCAAGGTCAGGAGTTTGAAACCAGCCTGAGCAAGAGCCAGACCCCGTCTCTACTATAAATAGAAAGAAATTAATTGGACAACTAAAAATATATAGAAAAAATTAGCCGGGCATAGTGGCGCATGCCTGTAGCCCCAGCTACTCAGGAGGCTGAGGCAGAAGGATTGCTTGAGCCCGGGAGTTTGAGGTTGCTGTGAGCTAGGCTGACGCCACAGCAGTCTAGCCTGGGCAACACAGTGAGACTCAGTCTCAAAAAAAAAAAAAAAAAAAGAAGGTATAGTAAAGGGTTCTATAGGCTTAGTGAAGTCTATACAGGATATCATGGGTGATCAGAAGTGAGAAGAGTACTGGTACTTAATATTCTATTTTGTTAAGCATTTTAGTGTATTTGTGACTAGTGGAATTAGGACTCTTCTTAGGGTGTTTGCAGTTATTAGAGTGGGATCAGAATTATTCCTATTTTTAAGTCATGCCTGATGAGTTTCCCAGTAGCTTACACATGATTAACCAGTTGAATCTAGGAACTTTACCCAGTCAGCCCTCAAGCTGGCCATCACTAGAGTGGCCTTTGGGATGTGGGGTGATAAGCAATTGATAGGGGACATGGATGGTAGCTTTGCTCTGTGTCCCTTTTGCTGACCCCCAACATACATACAGTACTTTACAGGACATTGTAAAATAGGGACTCTGGCTTTCTTAGCACTCTAGTTCCACGAGAGTGGTAGTAGTGATCTAGTGCTTCCTATGTCCTAGGCACTGTTTGAAGTTCTTTATTTATATTAACGCATTCAGTACTCACAATAACTCTTTGGGATTGGTTTTATGATCATCTTTATTTTATGGACGAGGAAGCTTTGAGACCTATATTGATTAGGCAATTTGCATTTCAGCTGCTAAGTAGAGTTGAGATTTGGACCCAGTCAGTATAGTATCTCAGCCTCCATGCTTTAACTGCTATACTACCTTTCTGTCAGTAGTATTTTATCAGGCCAAAAAAGCAATTAGTACCAATTAATGTCTATTTAATGTTTTGTTTTAAAGTGATATATACTGAGTTTAGTTTCATTCATGTGTACATCTAAGCTTTCAGTTAGTTTCTGAGGTAGCTGAGTGGAAAAGAGTAGTATTACTGTTTTGATTAAAGTTCTTCACTGGAACTGGAACAAGTTTCCAAATTACGGCCCTAATTTCCAGTAGATGTTTGCTTTTTAAGACTTTCTGTATAGGAATGTTTAATTTTAAAGGAACCTTAATTTATGCATTCCAAAATTGAAAACGGATAATTTAAAGAGTGCTTCTTTTCTGTGTAGAAATTCTTATAACAGCCTTCAGTAAGCAGTGGGTCCTCAAAGGGCATTTAATACATTTTGGACTTGGAATTTGCTTTTAAAAATATATTGATGTGTAAACGGTAGGGTTATGTATTTATTACTTTTTTTTCTAAGAAGTTTATACATTTATAAAGGATTGAAAAATTCTTCACATTCTTCTAATTATATGAAGGCAAATTATCAACTTTGTGTTTTAAGATATTCTGGTACTCTCATTCTGTGTTTCCTCTATTGTCAGGATATTAGATAAAAATTCTAAATTTTACTTTTCAGTGTCATCCATGCTCCATTACCAAGTCCTGTTGACAAAGTAAGTTGCTAATGATTCTTTTTTCCAAACTGACTCAGCTATATTGCTTTGAAAATGTTGGTTTTTAATATGCTTTACTTAGAAATTTGCTTCTCTTCTGTAACAAAATATAGAGAGTGCATGTAGCTATTATAGTTATTATAATCTTCTAATCTTCAATGTCTGGAGAATTTAAGGTGGATGTTTCTTCAGTAAAAGCCTTTGTTATCGCAATTGAACTCTTGACTGTGTAGACTAGGAATACCGGTTTTGTGCCTAGCCAGAGGTAAGGAATGTTAGCTATTACTTTTTATTGTGAGGTACAGTTCTGTCTAGAAATTTGTTAAAGCTTTCTATCCAAATATTTCACTCAACATTTACCCATACAGGGAAGTAACATAGAAATATGGGCTTACAGAAATTGTTATTTTATTATCTTTGAAGCTCAGTTTTAACCTGATCTGATCAGAAACTTACAGTATTTGCTTGCTAGAAAACCGGGTTTTTTTTTTGTTGTTGAGAAATAATGGTATATTAAACTATCATGCCATTGCTAATGAGCAAGAAAAAATACATCTTTTGCATCTTTTGACATTGAAATGGATTTTTGAGTTTTCTTATTACGGTAATTAAACTATTGGGAAAAGTATTTTATATTTTTTCTTCCATTTGAATGAAGAAAGTCTGCTTTAAACTGCAGTTCTCGGCCAGGTGCAGTGGCTCACGCCTGTAATCCTAGCACTCTAGGAGGCTGAGGTAGGAGGATCGCTCAAGGTCAGGAGTTCAAAACCAGCCTGAGCAAGAGCGAGACCTTGTCTCTACTATAAATAAAAAGAAATTAATTGGCCAACTAAAAATATATAGAAAAAATTAGCTGGGCATGGCGGTGCATGCCTGTAGTCCCAGCTACTTGGAAGGCTGAGGCAGTAGAATTGCTTGAGCCCAGGAGTTTGAGGTTGCTGTGAGTTAGGCTGATGCCACAGCACTCACTCTAGCCCTGGCAGCAGAGTGAGACTCTGTCTCAAAAAAATAAATAAATAAGCTGCAGTTCTCTGTTAGCTTCATTTTTCAGAGGTAAAAGTGGTTAATCATCAACTTCCGTATTACCAAGAATTATTTCAGAAGTAAATAATGGTCTTGCTGATTCAGAACTAACTTTGAAAAACAATGCCAACTCCCTGTCTACTAGTCAGCATATTAATAAAAATATACTTTCTGAGCTTAATAATAAATGATGCCAGTTCCATAGGGCTTGTCAGTGTTGAAGATGTGAGTAAATGTTACAGCGACCCCATGAGCCCTTCTTTTTTTTTTAAATAATATCATGGTTCTATAGCCTTGGAAAACCCTTATAAAAGGTATTTCTTCTAATACTTGTTTAAACACCATTGTTTCCCATCTTTTTCTTAAAACCTATGTGTTGTTTAAAGAAAGACAAGGACAAAATTTTTTTCATTGCCTCTGGCCATTGGATAAAGTGTTTTATTTCGTGTCCCCCACATACCCACACACATACATATACTTTGAAGATGGCTTCTTCTAAATGGATTGTGACTTATTGCCTATTTAACAATAAATTTTAAAGGGATATTGACTTAGGAGGCTTTATTTCTGGGTTCAGAAGAGGCCGCGTTGCCTTTGCTATAAATTTGTGATTTGGCTTATCAAGTAATGTTTTCATGAGTAGCACTTGTTCCACCACCTTACTTATAAAAATTGAAACTGGTCAGCATAGTATAATACCATTTATAAATTCTGGACAGAGGTCAGAAATATTTTGAGAACCAAGGGAACTGGTTAACTTAATAAATAATTATTATTTTGCATATTTAAGTTAATAGACATTTCAAGGAATTGGTTTGTCTTTAATGTCTTTTATAAAGTGTTTTCTGTTGACACCGTATCATTTTGCTGCTAGGTTGCTGCTAACACTCCAAGTATGTACTCTCAGGAACTATTCCAGCTTTCTCAGTATCTACAGGTAAGAGAAAATCTTGAGAATTCTTAGTCTTTAAAATCAAAATTAACTTATATTTCATTTTGCCTGTTCAGAAATATAGGATTAAAAAAATTGGCTGGATACAAGTACAAAAGAAATACCATCTTTTCAAAAAAGAAAAGCATTAAAAATAGATCTTATGAAGAAAGGATAAAAGAATCAGGATTGTTAAGTCCAGAGAATGTAAGCTCTGTATGAGAAAAATTTTTTTCTTCAAATATGAGGAGGTTCCAAAATAGTTCTTTATCCATAGATGACTTTTAAATGAAATTAAACCCAGAGAGATTTTGGTTGCTTAGTAATATTAATAGCAAATAATCATATAGCACTTGTTGAATGCCAAGCTCCATTATAGCCCTTTACTTATATTAATTCATTTAATCCTTACAAGATCCTGTAAAGTACATATTTTATCCTGATTTTTACAGATGGAGTACTGAAGGACAGAAAATTATCAATATATCAATCAGATCTTATCTTTCACTAGGCATAATATATGCATAGAAAAACAGTTTTCTATGTGTACATTTCAGTAGAGTACTTAAGAGCATGGTCTCTTGCCAGAACTCCCTCGATTTTTGATCCTTGTCTTTAACATCTAATCTGCTGGGAAAGTTTTTTAACCTCTTTGTGCCTCATTTTCCTCATCTATGAAATGGGTGTTGTAATAGCACTTAACCTCACAAAAGTGTGAAGAATAAATGAAATATATAAAGCACTTAGAACAGTGCCTGGCATGTAGAATGAGTGCCATAAATGTTAGTAGTTGTTTAACAGTCAATAGGAAGGCACATTAATTGGCACAGAGCTCTCTTATTTTTAGAGGTAGAAGCAAACTTTGAGATTAATTTGGTCTAGATCTCATTTTTCATGAGAAATATGGGGTTTATATAGGTTAAATGATTGGCCTGTGGTTATATGTTATTGTTACTAGTCATCATGATCTGCACATCTCACCCCCAACTCTAACTCTTTCCAACTTTTGTGTCAGTTCTTTGAATATTCCTTGTAGTCCTAATCCTTTACTGTTCTTTTTCTAACTCTCAGAAAATTATACCACAGTCTTTTATGTATACATTTTTATTGAAATGCTAAAGTTCTGATGTAAATTGTGAACCTTTTGAATAAAAACTGGAATAGATGCATTTCATGTCTTCGAACTGAAAGATAATTCCTGAAAGTATTAGATTTTTGTCAGGATATAGTTCATGGAGTTTAGAAACTCCAAATGGAATTGAATTAAAAAGGTGATATTACACCATCTAGTGGAAGTAGAGTCTAAAGAAGTAGTTGGTTGGTGGTTTTGTTTTTCAGTAAAACTTTCTGCAGCGTCTACGTAATTTCCTGGATATTAGGAATGTTTTGGGGGCTTAAAATAAACTTAGGTAAACAGTTTTTTTAAAATGTAAACTGTGTTTTAATGTGGATTCTGAGGCAGTATGGTTTTTATTAGATTCCTAAATCTGTAAATTTAGATTTATGTTAAAGTACAGTACTTCTAGCTCGAATTAGACCAAATTTTCCCTAATCATGATTTATCAAGGATGTAGAAAACAATAAATTCATACTTTAACCCTCAGCTGCTGTGTTTGAAGCATGTACTTCTCTGGTGAGATGACTCTGATGACTCAGAGGAATTAGGGTAGTAAGTGTTCTCTGGAGAATGACAGGAATAGAACAAGGTGAAGAAAGGTGTGCCAAAACCACAGCTAAATGCTGTGAACATTTCACCTTGATTCTCAATGAAGGAGACCCTCTTAGCACCTATCAAATGTTAACAAATCACCTAGAGATCAGAATTTACATGCCAGTGTCTTTTTTTGAAAAACATTCCTTTGGAGTTGCCAAATAGTTAAGTAACTCCTTGATCTCTTAATTACATTGAACCACTATTTGGTGGACTCTTACTTACTCTTGGTATATTAGTAGCTTCTAAATGGTATGCAGTCAGGGAGAGAATCAGAACAATACCTGATAATGAAATGAATAGGCTGTGGGAGTGAAGCATTTTCTCTCTCTTTTATGTATCTGTGTGTGTGTGTGTGTGTGTGTGTGTGTCTATATATATATATATATATATATATAAATAACATTCTATAGAAAAAAAATTAGCCAGTCAACTAAAAATAGAAACAAAAGATAGCTGGGTGTGGTGGCTTGCTCCTGTAGTTCCAGCCACTCAGGAGGCTGAGGCAGGAGGATCACTTGAGCCCAGGAGTTTGAGGTTGCTGTGAGCTAGGTTGACGCCACGGCACTCACTCTAGCCTGGGCAACAAAGCGAGACTCTGTCTCCAAATAAATAAATAAATAACATTTTATAAAGGAAAAATTAAAAGCTATTTATATTTTAGATATTATGCTTCTGTAGTCAAGCCATTATAAAGTATCTTTGCTGCTGACCAGATTATTTTGGCTTGAGTTTCTTGAGATATACGTATTTCATGTATATGTATATATACACACATATATGTATATACACAGTCATTTGTCACTTAATCATGGAGATACATTCTGAAAAATACATCATTCAGCATTTGTCCTTGTGAATATCACAGAATGTATTTACACAAACCTAGATGGTATAGCCTACTATACATCTAGGCTATATGGTGTAAGGCTACAAACCTGTACAGCGTATTACTGTACTGAATTCTGTAGGCAGTTGTGACACAATGGTAAGTATTTGTTTATCGAAACATATCTAAACATAGAAAAAGTACAGTAGAAATACAGTACAAAAGATAGAAAATAATACACCTGTATAGGGCACTTACCATGAATGGACCTTGCAGGACTGGAAGTTGCTCTCAGTGAGTCAGTGAGTGAGTGGTGAGTGAATGTGAAGGCCTCGGACATTACTGTACATTCCAGTAGACTTTGTAAACACTGTACACTTAGGCTATCTTAAATTTGTAAAGAATTTTTTCTTCAATAATAAATTAACCTTAGCTTACTTTATAAACATTTAAACATTTGGTTACATTAGAATAGCTAATAATAAAATAGAACAATTATAACAATATACTGTAATAAAAGTTATGTGAATGTGGACTCCCTCTACCTTCCTCTCAAAATATTATATGGTACTGAGGGTAACTGAAATTGTAGAAATCAAGACCAGAGATAAGCAGGCGGACTACTGTATATTTTACAAAGTATTATCAAGTTTGAAATACATCAAGTAGAATGTAACATGAGAATATTTTATCATGTGCTAAAAACTGGTTACTCCTCAAAGGAATCATGCTGTGTTTACTAGAATCGTTTTTGTGATTTATAATATTAGGAGGCCTTACATCGGGAACAGATGCTGGAACAGAAGTTAGCCACACTTCAGCGGCTACTAGCCATCACTCAAGAAGCTTCAGATACCAGTTGGCAGGTATTCAGTTGCCTTTACATTCAAGGAGCATTTAAACATAGTTTAATATCTTTTATGAAAACTACAATTTTATAGCAAACAAAGGCAAAATTATTTCCTAATTAATGAACAAATGTTGATTTTATATCTTCTATTAGCAATAGCGACCTTTTTCATATGCATGTTTTTTAATTACTCTGGGGTTTTATTTATATTTAATTTGTCTTCAACAGGCTTTAATAGATGAAGATAGACTCTTATCACGGTTAGAAGTTATGGGAAACCAATTACAGGCATGCTCCAAAGTAGGTATTAATCTCAAGTATGTAAAATGAAATGCAGTTTTTTATGTAGCTTCATTTCTTTGGCTGATAGTTTGAGTGTATGCTAAAACTTTTATATATTTTCAAAATTCTTTTAAATCTTTTGTCATGGGAAATTTTAGACATACACGTGAGTAGAAAGAATTGTATAATGAACACCCAGGTACAACTCTCTTTTTTCCATTGTAGTTGATATTTGTTGAAGAAACCAGGTCATTTGCCTTCTAGAATTTCTCTCAATCTGCATTGTTATTTAAGCATTCTTTTAGCTCCTCTCTCCCCCCACACACCATAAATTAGTAGTTTGAGCTAAAGATTTGATCTGATTCAGGCTCAATTTTTTATTGCTAACAGTTCTCTGGATGATACTGTGTTCTTCCACCAAGAGGCAACATAATGTCCAGTTGTCTTTTGTTTTGAGCTTTTATGAGTAATTGATGAGCCTTGCCTAGATCTATTATTTCATTAAGGGTTACAAAAATGGTGATTTAATTCTATCATTCCTTCCTATATTTAGCTGGATTACTTGTGTAAAGAAAAGCTTCCCCATATTAACCACTTGGTTACCCTGAGGTACATTTTCTATAGGAAAAGCAGGATAAGTGATTTCCCTCACCCTCTTATTTTACTGGATTTCAGAATAATGAATTGGTTCCTTTTCATCCACCAAAGAATGACCATGGTGTTTCCTCCCCCCATGTAGATTTAAAGATGTTTGATCTATTGCAATTGCTTTTCTCACCCCACAACCTTCCACACCTCCTCACATCCACTGCTCCCACCCTGTTTAAAGCTTCACTTCTTACCTGTGCACTGTTCTGACAGCTTTCTCCTGTTTTTCTTGTTGATGTTCATATTATCCCATCTTTAGTCTGTGTAAACCTCTTCAGATTGACTCCTGAGTCTTTTTGTGAGAACTGTAGCAGACTTAAATATCTTATTTCTGTCATACCAGACAAGATGTTCCAGGCTCATTTTGTACATTTCCTTCCCCAGCCATGGAGTCTCCTTTTTCCCCATAGTACCCACATTCCTTTTGTTTTAACCGTTGTTTTAAAATGCTTGATGTCTTTGATGGTAACTGATTATTTTTGCTCACCAATGTAAGTATGGTGGTTTGTAGAAAATATGACAAATGCAAGAGTAATTCATTTTGTATGTTTGAGAGAAATTCTCAATTGGCTTTGACTTTTTATTTTTTAAGTGGGAACTAATATATTTGTGAAGGCATAATTTACTGATGCAACTTTTAAACACAGCTTTAGTTAATACATCATTTGTGTTGGAGGTACATTAATATACAATTTTAAAAGTATCATAATGTATCATTTTTTTCCCAACAGTAAATGCTTTTTTAAAAGTAACTTGGCTGTAATTATAAATATCTTTTATTCTAGAATCAAACAGAAGATAGTTTACGGAAGGAACTTATAGCATTACAGGAGGATAAACATAACTATGAGACAACAGCCAAAGAGTCCCTGAGGCGGGTTCTTCAGGAGAAAATTGAAGTGGTTAGAAAACTTTCAGAAGTTGAGGTATTTCAGTTTTAAAAATACTAAATAGTAGTATGATTTTTAAAAACTTTCAAACATTCTAGGACACTTTAAACTTGGGTATTATTATATAGCAAGAAAATGTTTTCTGTCCAATGGAAAGGAACAGTTATGCTGCTTTCATTGACAGGAATTCTCAACATAACCATGTGAGTTTTGTGCTTATGCTCCCTAGTCAGTTGCAGAGGAAATAAAAGCCTAACCAGGGAATCTTACTGTTTGCACTGTGCTTAGGATTCAGCCAACATACAGTGGTGCCAGGGAATTGATCTCCTGTTATCTGGTTTTGCTTTGCTTCTAGTTAAGGATGGTCATTGTAGACTGAGAACTTATACCACGTGGTCTTACTTCGGCTATCCCCTAGAGAGGAAAACTATGTCTGATACTTTGGAGGTGCAAAGGATAAATTATCTCCAAAGTCGGCCGGGCGCGGTGGCTCACGCCTGTAATCCTAGCACTCTGGGAGGCCGAGGCGGGCGGATTGCTCAAGGTCAGGAGTTCGAAACCAGCCTGAGCAAGAGCGAGACCCTGTCTCTACTAATAATAGAAACAAATTAATTG